>PVHY01000506.1:97639-224520 GCA_004024945.1 Uropsilus gracilis | reverse complement strand
TCCCTCCCTCCCTCCCTTCCTTCCTTCCTTCCTTCCTTCCTTCCTTCCTTCCTTCCTTCCTTCCTTCCTTCCTTCCTTCCTTCCTTCCTTCCTTCCTTCCTCCCTCCCTCTGTCCCTATCTAAACTTGTTAGCACACTTCACTAGTCTCCTGAGATCTAGACTTCCCTGACCTTCCAAACCTCACATCCTTTACTACCTACCTACCTTCTTTTCTTCCTTTTGTGAGAGAGAGGGGGAGAGAGAGAGAGAGCCTAGCTAGGAGCTTGTCTATTTTATTTTTTCAAATAATCTGCTGTTTGTTTCATCATCTTTTGGCCTTTTTTTTTTTTAAACTATTTCATTCACTTCTACTGTTATTTTTCATTGTTATTTTCCTTCTACTGGATTTCGGTTTTGTTTGTTCATCATTTTGCAATCCTTAAGGTAAAAATTAGGATTATTTATTTGAGCTGTTTGTTGTTTCTTGATGTGGGATTGTGTTTCTATAAACTCCCATCATAGTACTGCCTTTGTTGTTTCCCATAAGTTCTGGAAGGTTGTGTCTTCATTATCACATCTTAAATTTTTTTTTTTAATTTCTTCTTTGATATCCTCATTAGCCCAATAATCATTCAGAAGTGTGTTGCTCAGTATCCATATAGAAAAGATTCTTATACTTTGTGTTTTGTGATTGACATCTAGATTGATACCAGTGTTCAAAGAAGATGCATACTTGTATAATTTCAATATTTATGAATTTGTGGTTTTTTTTATAAATATTTACTGCAACTGCTTTTTTAAAATTTAAATTTAGTCACTGGTTTCTGATCCAATATATGGTCTGTCCTGGACAATATTCCATATACACTTAAAAAGAATATTTTCAACTTTTAGGGAACAAAGTGCCCTTTAAAAGTCTATTCAGTCCATGTGGTCAGATTATATAAGACTATTGTGTCCTCAGTTATTTTTTCATTTGACTGATCTAAATACAACACTTTCATGTGCTAAATTATATTATCTCTTCTTTCTCCCCATTCTTTCCCATGTCAGATAATGGCATCACATTTCACTCATTCAATGAGATCCAAAACTGAGGCATCTTCATTGATTTTGTTCTGCTTACATCCACAGTCAAGCAGTCAGGAAGTTCTACACACAGAATACACACTGAATCTGATTGCTTTTTGCCTCTACTGTTGCCACAACTCCTGTTGTACCTGCGTGTCCCTCTGCTATACTTCTCTGCTAACCTCCCCATGGGTCACTCTTTTACTTGCTTTTCTAACTAACCTTTCTCAACTAAGCAGCCAGAGTGATCTTTCTAAAAAATAAATTCTCACACAACTCCCCATTCTTTTAGGATACAATCTAAACTTGTTAGCACACTCCACAAATCTCCTGAAATCTAGACTACCCTGACCTTCCAAGCCTCATATCCTAACATACTTTCCTTCAAACTCCATTTCAACAACTTTGCCTTCTGACTATTTCTTACTTAAATGGTCTAAAGTTAGTGCTGCTTCATGACTTTTGGGTTTTCTAGTCCCTTTTCTTAGATCAATCTTTTGCTAATAATAATTCTAAAATTCCAACAATGTAAGAATTTCTAATAATGTCAAATCTAAGAGAGCATGATATTTTTTCTCTTCTCCACTTTATCTGTAGGATATAGAACAATTGACAAGTAGTGGACAAGTACTTATTGAAAAAAATGAATGCAACAACAAATACAGAAATGAAGGCAGGTAGACAGTGTAATAATGCAGAAATGCTATAGATCAGTGTAAGAATTCCAAGCTTCCCAAAGAAAGAAAATCTCTGTTTAAAGTTTCATTGCCAAAGCAAATTCTAAAGTAGAACTCAATTTTAAAAAACAGAAGCAACAACAATAAAATCACAGGAATTGCTATATGGTATGATTGATGAAAGTTATATTCTTCTCACACAAGATAACTTCATTTATCTGGAGCTCAGAGAAGAAAAAAGATATTTTTTGCCCAATGGAGTAAATAGGATGCACTAAATTAAGCCACAGGGATATGCATTGTCTTAAAACCAAAATTCTATGTAGTTCAACAATAACCTTGCAACTAATTACTAACACTAGTAAAATTGGCAGCAAGTGTACTTGACTCTTATATTTGAAAAACAATGCCTACATCAATAAACCCTATAAGGTGTCACTAGGGAATAAGTAACTGCATTAGCCATTCAAACATCTCCAATAACTTTCATTCCCAGGGAGCACTGCAGCTGTGTGACATTGGTAGCAAAGTTATTATCTTTAATATTAACTTTCTAATTCTGTGAAAGTGTTAATTACTATAAAACATGTATAACACTATTCCATTGAGAGTAAAACTTGCTGATTTTCTTCACCTTGATTAATAAAAAAAAAATCACCCTTTCTTAAATTAGCTCAATGTAAGAACAATGAGAATATCCCTCAGGAGAGCTTTTAATTGAACACCTTTGTTAATTAGCTTTCCTGTATGACAAACTAGTCCCAAGTCTCAGGGATTATTAGCAACAAAATATTTTTTATAGAATTCAGGTTAGCAGCTGTATCTGTCTTCTGTGGTTTTGCTGCATGTGTTTTTTCATGACAGGAAGCAGGCTAAAAGAGTAGTCCCTCTTTGGGACACAGCATCATTACTGAGACAGAGAGGGAAGAGCAAAAGGCAAATCCAAATCTCACAAGTGTCCATAAAGCTACTGCTTAGATGTGGCATTTCAATTAACTAAAGCAAGTCACCCAGCCAATCTGACAAAGTGAGGAAAGTATATCTCTATCCTAATGTCCCTGCAAGTTTCATGGCCATGGTAGGAATGCATTATTATGCTACAGAGGAGCAAATGAGTTGATAGGAACAATTAATTATACAACCTACCAAAGACCCAATTAGTACTGTGATTTGAAGTGCATCTATTCCCCAATAGAATATACTGAATTTCTAAACGTTTGAAGGTTCTGAAGCCACTTTCAGCCTTTTCCTCCTTTAGATACTTGACCCTGAGTTCAATTTTATTCCTTTGTTAAATTCTATTCTCTTGTGAGTCACAAAGATTGAGCTCATCTTCTCTCTTTCTACATTATTCTATCAACCTACCAGGATTTTTTGTCACCGTATGCAATCCTCCTAAAAATCTTTGTATGTTGAAATAAACAGAGGGTCTGAGAGGCTGATAAGGTTGTCAAACTTTCTAACTGCTGGAAATTGGTGGGTCCATTGATTTTTTCAGCATACAAAGCTACCCACTTTGAGGTTTTGAAGGTTGAGCCCACGGTTTTTTTTTTTTTTTTTTTGGGGGGGGGGGTCACTTCATAACCTTAGTAGGCTCTGAGTTCTTTTACTGTGATTGTTTTGTTCTGCATCATTTAATCATAACAAAACAAATCCCCTTCCCACACTAACTACAATGTTCAGCTGTCAAGTTTTTGAAAAGATGCTTATTTTACTTTGAAATTATTTGACTATAGTAGCATTTGTTTTATGACTGACTGGGATTCTTCATCCAACACCCTGCACAATTATGAGTTCTTTCAAAATAAGAAATTCTAACTTCCAAAATTATTTTGTAGTTTAATAAAATTTGAATAATTACTAAATTCAATAATACAGTTGGTACAGTATGATATCTATAGGTTTTAATTAAAGATTTATTACTTTCAACATTCCGGTTTTCTTATATTATTATATATATTTTTTCAAAGACTCAAAACATTTTGTGGACCTGTGAAAATTATATATATATATATATATGAATAAATCTAACAAAAGAAGCTAAAGATCCATACAACAGTAACAGTAAGACATTGTTAAAAGAATAGAAGACACAAAGAAATGGAGAAAACATTACTTGCTCATGGATTGGAAGAATCAACATTGTCAAGATGATCATCCTACCCAAAGCAATGTACAGATTCAGTGCAATACCAACAAAAATAACAGTATTTTTCTTCAAAGCACTGGAACAAACACACTGAAATTCACATGAAATACAATAGATCCCAATTAGCCAAAGCAACTCCAACAAAAAAGAGAGAATAGAGGTATCACATTTGTAAACTTCAAACTATGTTATAAAACTATAATAATCAAAATAGCCTGGTACTGGAACAAAAAGTCACACAGACCAATGGACTGGATCAGAGTCCAGAAATAAGTCCATATCTATATTTACATTTAATCTATGACAGAGGGACCAAGAATGTACCCTGGAACAAAGAGAGCTTCTTCAATAAATAGTGTTGGGAAAACTGAATAATTGCATGCAAAGGAATGAGGCTATACCACAATCTCACATCATGCATAAAATTCAATTTAAAGTGGTTAAAAGAATTGGATGTAAGACTTGAAGCCATAAAATACATAAAAGGAAACATAAGCAAAAGTCTTCATGACATAAGTTTCAGTGATATCTTAAGGGATTCATCCTAACAGCAGTGAAAACAAGAGAATATAAACAACTGAGACAATATCAAATTAAAAAGCTCTACACAAAGAAATATATCACAACTAAAAAGAGAAAACAACCTGCTGAATGAGAGCCAATATTTGTATGTCATATCTAATAAAAGGACTGATATCCAAGATATGAAAAGGATTCACACAACTCCACAAAAAGGAAACAAATAACCCAGTGGGGAGAAGAAAAAAGGCAGAATAATTTAACAAACACCTCTCCAAAGAAGACATTCACACTGCAAACAGGCACTTGAACAAATGGTCATCATCACTCATCACGAGGAAAATGCAAGTAAAGGTCACAATCAAATATCATTTTATACCTGTGAGAAGATCCCATATCAAAAAGACCAGAAAAAAACACATGCTGATAAAGATGTTGATAAAAGGGAACTCTCCTACATGCTGGTGGAAATGCAGACTGGGCCAGTTCTAATGGAAGCAATATGGAGGTTTCTCAAAATGTTCAAAATGGATTTGCCATCTTACCTAGTAATTTCACTCCTAGACATCTTTCCCCAAAATTTAAAATTCAGAAGAAAACTTGTACTCACATGTTTATTGCAGCATTATTTACAATAATGAAGTTATGGAAACTGCCTGAATACCCAAAAGATGTATGCGTGGACCAAGAAGATGTAGTGTCTTATACTCAATGGAATATTACTCAGTGATCGAAAAAGATCAACTTATACCATTTGTGGCAACATAGATGGAGATGAAAGGGATAATGCTAAGTGACACAAGTCAGAAGGAGAAATATAAATTCTAGATAGAGTGAAAAAATGCATGGAATATAGAGAAACCAAACTAAGACTCAGATAAAGACAAATTTAAAAACTAACCCTTAGCTACAGACTATAGAATTAAAACATCCAGATAGGGAAAGAGTGGGGGACAGGTAAGAACAAAGAGGAAGGAAGCATACATTAATATACATGCTAATAAATCATTATAATTAACTTTACTCATTTTTGTACTTCTAAAGAGTTGTAGAATCTAAACTTTAAATTTAAATTACTATATTTCCATTAAAGTGTTGCTTTACTGTGTATTCATGTATATCTTTTAGACTAGTCTAGTAAATACATGTTTTGTCATTTGCTATAGAAAATATTAGAAAATCCATTTTTTCCTATTTCCAAATATGTCAAGAACATCTAGTCATGTAAATAGGCCCTTCTCTACAACCTTATAAGGAATAAACTAAATGGAAATACTTGTTTTGCTGAAGTGAGCATATTGCTGAGCAAATTATAAGTTGAAACTCCATTCCTTAATTAGACTTTTTCCTAAAATATCAACTGTAGAGACTTAGCAGATAGGGCCTGGTGGAGGGCTTCTCATGTTCAGTGAGAAATGTTTCCAGGAATCTGAGTAGAAACCGAGATGAAAGACTGTTTATGAGCTAAACATTTCTTATTACATTTGCCTTGGTTGCAGTAACAATAACAGTATTTTCTGTCAATAGTGTCTATGGACTATTCTTCACACAGGTTAATGATCAAGTAATAATACTATTTTTAGAAGCTGACTGAATATTTGATGAACCATGCAGTAGTCACAGACTGCCTCTAAGCAACCAGCACAAAACAGATTGATGGTTATTACATTTAAAATCTTATAAGAGAACAGGGAATAATAAAGTCTAAAAATAAATTTTCTTATAACTTTCCCCCTAAATGTCAACTTTTGAAGTTTAACTCAAATATATTAAATCTGGACTTCTCATATATAAGAAGTAACTATTTTGTACATATTCCTACAGGTATTGGCATGGAAAGGGCAAATTATTTCACAAATTTCCAGATCCCAATGTAATAGTTAATGACACCAATAGTCCTTGTATATTAAAAGTTGTTTTGAGACAATATTCACTATTAATTCTATGTCTTTCTCAAAGAGTAAAATGGAACTACGGAAAAAAAAAACCACATGTGTTTCTAGTGCTTCCAAGATTCACATTTAAATCCTGGATATTTACTGGTATGTGACCTTAGGAAGCATGAGTAAATGACTCAAGCTGATGTGAGCATCAAAGTTAGTTTTACATTTGTTGTGTTCTTTGTAGCATTTATTATGTGCTGGGTATGTGGTAGCTGATATATAATAAGCAATCAGCAAATACTGTTTTTGATTCCCCTTCCTATATTATGTCACTTCAACATAGCCTAAATCTAGCCTGTCACATTAGAGAAGGCACAAGCAAAAGAGCAGGCATAAAAAGGAAATGAAAATAAAGCAAAATGTCCTCCCCATCAGTCTAACAGGAGGACTCTAATATAGTTTAGGAGTTCTTTTTCCCTTGTTTCATTTGCCCTTGTTAATTTCACTTAAAAGACATCTATTGGGAATTCACTGTGGTGTAGTCCTTTACTTTTTCCTTTGAATAGAATGACATTTATGGTATTCTAAACATGTCCATAAATTGATAATTGTTTCCACATTTTTATGTGGAACAAAGTCATTTTTATAAGCTCGAGACAAAATTTTGTTTTCGAATTTCAAACATTTTTGTAGCCCTCCAAAATCTTTTGTCCCAGGCAACACTGTATCTAGAGTACCTAGACATTGAAAGGCTGTCTCATAGTTTAGCATCTTCACCCTAGTGCTTGTTATAACAAAGTCTGCCTTCCCCACCCTCAGAGTTTTTGACTCATCATGTCTGGGGTAAGATTTGAGAATTAGCATTTGGAACGTGTTTCCTGCTGATATCGATGGTCCTGGTTGAGAAATGACTTTGAGAACCACTAGTTCTCTAGAATCCAAGAGATCAAGACAGGTCATTAGTAAGGCAAACTACAATTAAACAACTGGATGTATGGAGATATACAGAAGAGACTTGGCTTTTACCTCTGACTCTTTGGTAGACATTAGTGTCTGGAAGCATGGTGATATTGCAGAGTGTGATTCTAACTTGTCCATTAACTTGCAGATTTTTTTGGGAAAAATTTACTTCCTCTCTTTTGGCTTCCATGCTGCCTACACAGAGTGAGTTTTGATGAATCATGAAATGCAATGAAATGAACAACTTTTGAAAAATTTATGAAAATCTAAAGGCAAACAGAAAGAATTATAACCTTGATTCCAGATGGTGGTACCAGTCAATATGAAATTTTAGTTGTAAACAACTGCCCCCTGGCTCTAGCAAGACCCAGCTTCAGCAGTGACAACACTTGACATTGACTGACAATAGTTCCCCTGCGGACAGAACAATTCTCTTCTCTGGTCTTAACATAGGACTGATTCCCTCTGAAATAAAAAAACAAAACAAAAAACACTTGTAAATTTTTAGTTATTTGCTGGAGAAGATGAGGCTTAAAACAAGAGACATAATCTTCAATAAAAGTGATTAAATTTAAAGTTACACACAAAATGAAAGAAATTAGGACCTTCTAGGCACGTTAAAAAGGATGACTTGGATTATGTCTGAAATATATTACATGTTTGTTCCATTGGAAGAATCAGGCAGAACTCAGCATCTATCCCTAGACCTGTAGAGATTTAATTAGTCACATAAGGAACAGCTGTCAAAGGCCCAGTCTGGGTCTGGTCCATCTGCGTCTTTGGATAATAAGAACATTAGGTTTTAAGGATAGATTTCTGTTTTGAGATAGTATATACATCTCAAAATTCTCTCACTACAAGCCCATAAATCCTAAGTAAAATAGACCCAAATTTCCTTAAAATGCATTGCTGAACTCTCAGGAAAACAGAAAACTCTATAGTAATAAGAAATTAAAAACTACAAAAGCCTGAATAAAAAATAATACTGAGGCTATCCTAGGGTGGAAGAGGTTTTCAGTTTTCATAACCCCAAACTTGGAGACAGATTTAGTTCCAAGATACTGATATCTCCCAGGTGCCTGACTCAGGTAAATTGGAAACCTCTTTAGAATGGTACATTCTCAAACCAGGCTGTGGAGAATTTCCAAAGATAAAGATGAGTTTACAATACAGAATTTGAAAACATATATTTAAGTACTCTTTTATGAGGAAATGTTAGGGCATGAAAGCAGGAACTTTAAACCCCACTCTTAGAGTCAACAGGAGAGATAATCAGAACATCAATTGGGGCATAGGATGGGCAAGAAATAGGTTTGTAAGTAAATAAGAATTGTTAATAGTGGCTCCCCAGAGCTCTTCATTGAGAGGATTCTGAGCCATGTTCAAACTCAGGAAGAGAATAATGACTATGAATAGTGTTCCCTTGCTGTTGTTCTTTATCAGGGATACCAGGACCTGCTAAAGAGTGATGAAGAAGTTTGTGACTAAAAGAGAAGTAGGACAAAGTCTTACATAGTGCTTTTCCCAATCTTCTTTCTCAAGTGTTTCCCCAGCTTTGTGCACTCATTCATTATGGTTTATCAGGGACTAAGGTTAGAGGACCAAGGCAGAACCTATGGCTGAAAGAAGAAATTTAGAGGGAAAATGGATGTTTCTTCAAGCATGTGCCCTTCAGGCCTCTCAAAGCACTTAGCAGGTAGGGTTCTTTTAATACAAGTGTATAAAGTTGAATTGAAAAGGTAGGGTGATTTAGAGGGAGTTAAGAGTCAAAAGGTAGGTCAAATGTTAGTTCCATTTTCATTAACTTGAGGGTCCTCCACACAGCTTTCCATAGTGGTTGGACTAGTTTACATTCCCAATTTCTCTCTTGGGGATTTACCCAAAAGAGACCTCAATGTGGGTAGAAAGGGACACCTGTGCTCGGATGTTTACTGAAGCACAATTTATAATTGCAAGGTCATGGAAGCAACCTAAATGCCCCAAAACAGATGACTTGATGAAAAAAATGTGGTATATATACACAATGGAATATTACTCATCAATTAAAAATGACAAATTCGATGAATTTATAACAACATGGATGTACTTAGAAGAAATCATATTAGCAGAAACAAGTCATAAAGAAAAAGACAGAAACCAAATGGTTTCACTAATGTATGGGATATAGTGAAAAAATAAACAAAAGACTTGAGGAAAAGTCAAAACAAGCTAAGCACCAAACTGAAGTGCACAACTTTGAGCAGGAGGGAAAAGGGGGGGAAGGGAGGGGAGGGAAAGGGGGGGATAAACCCCTGGAATTACAATGTTGTGAAATTTATATATAAATAAATTAAAAATTTAAAAAAAAGAGAGTCAGAAGGTAGGTTCAATTTTAACATATACAACCACTTCATTCTTGATACAGTCTTCCCAGACAAATGAAAATCATTCACTTTTCCAAATCAAGCAGGCAAGATTACATATGGTCATGTGCACTCACACACATCCCCACACACTCAGCATCCCATATTTATTTTCATATTGTTCCTTCCCACAGCACCTGTCTCTATTCCACTGTTCTTGGCACCTAACAAGGGCTCACCAAATTCTTGATGAGTGAATGATTGATCAACTTTCCTAAAAGAAAGCCTCCAACTCTTGGTTAGGTCATCTGTCTTCCTGGAATCCTAGAATCCATGACCTGAGTTTGACATGAGTTGGTTAGAAGCATTTAAGGCAGGAATCAGCCTTGCGAGGACAGTGGAGCACAGAAAATCAGTTAATGAAAGACTTAGCAACCTAACTGCCTCTAAAGCCACCTAAAACCCACTGTTTTTACTCCTCACAAGATGTTTTCCATTTCAAGACTGTTGCCTTTCCCCCCTAGATACAACTCTTATTCCAAATTAAATTTCAGGCTTACTTTCTTCTAGTTTCAGAACAAAACTCCCTCCCCAGAGGTATCTCTCCAAACAAGGTTATATGAGGAAGGCTAACAGACATGGAGTGCAGGGTGTTAAGGGCACCTTTGATATGGATGAGAGTACAAACAGCCCTCTCACCTCCATACAGTGCTGCCAAACAGCAACCACTTTAAATAGACAGTACTCAAGCCCCACCAGACTGGCCCTCCTTCTCTTCATCATACCCCACATCTGAAATCTCTATCCATCATTCACACTCCTGTTTGGTCTGGACAAGGGAGTGACTTTGGCAAAGTTCTCAGAATATTCTTCATGAACTCTGGCATTCCTCTTTGCGGTCTAGTCAACCACAGTGAATTAGTTCAGTTTCCCCTTTGAACAGACTTTAAAATTTAGTGGACAAGTAGAGACATTAGAAGACTTAAAGTAGAATCGAAAGAATGTGGAGAGAAAAGCTCTGTAGAAGGTAACATTTGAGCAAGACCCAGAGGGAAATGGGAATGGGAATGGGAAGAGCACCCACTAAGATGGAGAAGGTGGGAGGTAGTTAGGGCACACCATGGGGTATGGTTTGAGGAAAATCCAACAAATATAACAGGATGAATGAAGGTGAGAAATAAAGGTTAAAACATCATTGGGCCCATATGGTCAACATAATGGAACTATGGAGTTACTGTATAAGAATGACCAAACTGTAAACAACTGAGTATCTACTACATGCTAAATTCTACCATTTTGACTGAATTTCCACAATATCTGAGACACGGGCCTTAGATTCCCCTCTAGGAACTCACATCCTAGTAGGCCTTAGATTCTTGAGAAACAGGAATGTACCTGATAAAATAAGGATATTTATCCCATGACATAAAAAGCCTTAGGAAGTTAGAGGCACAGCATGTGGGGAGCATTTCAGTGTCAGGATGAGAATCCATTTGTATTTGATTTGCTTAGTTTGACTTTTACTTTTTGACTGCCTTAGCTCATTTCCTCCAATTCTACCTCAGGCAACAACCAATCTACTTCCATTCTTCTTTTTTTTTATATTTCACATAAAATGAGGTCACATAACATTTGACTTTATCTGTATGATTTAGTTCACTTAACTAGTTGGACAATGAGGGCTCATTGTCCATTCATATCATTGCAAATGGCAGAATTTCCTTCTTTTTAATGGATGATTGATAGTCCATTGCCTGTATGCAAGTATGTGTCATCTAACAAGTGGGTATGTTCTGAGAAATGTGTTGTTAGGCAATTTCATTGTTGTGCAAAAGTCATAGAATATAATTACACAAACCAAGATGTATAGCTTACTGCATTCCTAGGATATAAGGTATGACTTATTTAGAACACCATCATATATGCATCCATTATTGGCCAAAATATTATTATTAAGAACACACAATTGCATGTCTTTATGTATGCATTTGTATAAGGCACATGTTTTTTATGCATACATTCATTGACAGACCCTTAGTTTGCTTCTAAGATGTTGTTATTATAAATAATAATGCAATGAACACAGTACAAATATCTCTTCAGCACAGATAATTTCCTTTGGATATAAATCCAGAAGTTGGATTATTGGATCATATAATAGTTCATTTTGAATCTTTTCGGGACTCCTCATATTGTTTTTCATAGTGACGGCACCAATTTTCTCTCTCACTACCAGGGCACAGCACCGTCCCCATTTGTTGTCTCTTTTTAATGACACCCATTTTAATAAATGTGGTTTGAATTCTATTTCCTTAATTACTAATAGTATAGAGCATCTTTTCATGTAGCTATTGGCCATTAATACCTTTTCTGGAAAAATCTTACTCTGGTCTTTTGTCCATTTTTAGTAGTAGTTGTTGTTTTGTTATTGAGTTGTTTTAGCTCTTCATATATTTTGGATATCACTCCCTTATCAGATATATTATTTGCAAATAATACTCCATTCTATTAATTATCTTCCTCACTTCCTCATCTATTTCTTTTGCTGTGCAAGGTTTTCACTTTATCTTTGTTTTTGATTTTGTTGCTTGTGCTTTAGGTGCCATACATAAAATATCACTGTCAAGACCAGTGTCAAGAAGTTTTTTCTCAACATTTTCTCCTGGGAGTTTTATGATTTCAGATATTATATTTCAGTAAGTCTTTTATTCATTTTTGAGATAGATTTGGGGAATATTGTAAGACAGTAATCCAGTTTTCTTTTTTCTTTTTTTTTTCATGTGATTACTAGTTTCCCAACATTATTGAAGAGATTGTCTTTTCTCCATTGTGTATATTGGCCCCCCTCACCAAATACTAGTTGGCAATCTGAATTATACTTTTGAAAATGAGAGAATAGAGGTTTGGGAATTGATGGGATAGGTGGACAGGAAATGTGATATTATTAAAGGATGAAACAAAGTGTTTGGATTTGTAGATTACAAAGTATTTAATAACAAATTGGAGGTAGAGGAATGTCTTTGTTTGAGGCATTAGGAGATTTGTGTTTTAAATACTTCCACAATAACTAACTTCAAGGAACCAATGCAAAGCCAACCAATTGGCAAAATCTCTGACAATTTCTCAGTTGATTCTTATGAGCAGATCTAGACTGGCACCTTATCTGCACATGCTGAATTTAGAATACTGTCGAACACCTAAGTGTATATGACAGGTAAGACTTGACCTGCTCATTTATTGTTAGAGAGTGGCACCAAAAAGTTAAGGTCCCAGCATTCTGGCACTGCTCAACTGCTATATTTAAAATGGTTTACAGCTTAAATCACTTCACTTTTTTGTAGGCAACAGCTGAAACAGAATTTCAGGTGATATTAAAATTAAAAGCTAACTTCGGATTAGTAGAATGTTCAATCTGTTTTTCAAATGACCCTTTCCAAATAGCCCAACTTAAACTCCAAGTTCCTTTACCCAGGTGCTGGTTACATTTATTTCTCCTAATCACTTACTGCCACCTGCTGGATGAAAATATTCAAGGCCCAATTGAACTCTGGTGTCACTGCCCTTGTTAAAGCAAAGGTCAGTCAAAAAAAGACAGTCTAAATGACTCAGAGAATTACCTCCATTTGCATCTGTAGTCACCGTCAATCATTCTAGTAAAGATCTCTATTGATTTCTCAAACCTCAGTGACCAGGAGAAAGCACTTCTGGCATAAAGCCCAAGCAAACAGCTCCTCTTGCTGTCCAGCACTTTAAAAGGGAACTTGTACAAATAGGTCAGGGTTTCCAAGAAATACTTCTGGAATCTGTATATCTCCTTCATAAGAAGTGTAACCCTAGATATCCAATGCTGATCCAGTTCACTGATATCTCCTGTCTAAAGGACTTTATTCACTTTATCCTGTCAATAAGATCATAGTTTGATCACTTTTTACCAAATTAATATAATTTAGTTCAACAAAATTATAAGTCAATTTATTTAAGTATAAAGACTGTAATATGAGAAAAAAGTATTCAATAGACAACATGACAGATTTTTTTGAAATGATTAATCAACTAATTATTAAAGGAATCAATATTTTTAATCTAATCACTATGAGGGGACATTTAAAATCATGAATATGTTTATTACAATATTATTATTATATTATTATTTATGAATATGATTATTATAAATTTTACCAGGAGTTAAGCTTTCTTTGTATTTTTTCTAATTATTTCAGTAATTATTGCTTTTATATAAAAATAGTTACTATTAACATAGCAATTTATATTCAGAAATAATTGAGAAAAATTAAATAAAATGATTCTTTTATACCTTAAAGTGGTAGATAAAATAAGTGAATATTTTTCTATCAAAAGAGAATGCCAACATATATCAAAAAATCCTATGTCTAACATTTTTATGGGAGAATGATAGTTCTGTTGCTAGAATCAAAAACAGGGTAAAAGGTGTTCACAAGCCACTGCTACTAAACATAACAGTGTAAATTTAACCATTAAAGGGAAAAGAAAAGAAATAAGAGGCAAATAGATTTGAAAGGACAAAGCGAAACTGCACTTATTTGTAGATGGCATGATTGCCTACATTAAAAAAAACCTCATCCACCAAAACAAAAATCAAACTTCTAGAACTAATAAAAGAGATCTGCAATATACAAATTCATGTATAAAAATTGTATTTCTACATTCTAGCAATGAGCAATTGAAAAGCAAAATTTTAAGTGAAAAACTATTTCACTTAATGGTTAATTGGTAAAAAACATGGCAAAATGGTAAAAAAAAATCTAATAAAAACATGATAGAACTATAAAATGATAAAGTAATCAAATAATGTGAATGTAATGTAATGTAGAGGTATACTATGGTCATGAATTAAAAAACACAACATATCAGTTTTTCCCCAAATTGATATATAGGTTTATTGTAATTTCTGTAAAAATCCCAATAAAGTAGTTTATTGGTAAGGACAAAGGGGCTTGGGTGCTGGCTTGGGAAGCTCCAGCCAGCTTGGCCTGTGGGGGCCACGTGTGCCCGCAGCTGCCAGCAGGTCCCTGATTGGCACATGCCCGCAGCTGGCAGCAGGCCTCTGACTTGCAGCTGCACCAGTCGCGCACCCACCGAGCACCCTCTGTCATCAAGCTGGCTGGTAAGAGGGCCTCGGGGCCTGGCCCAGGAGACCCAGACAGGACAGGCATGCAGGCAAGAAAAGACCCACTCAGGGTGAGGGAAAACTGGGGAGGGAAGGGGGGAGGTCTTGCCAGTTTACTCTTAACTCCACTTAGTCCTCAGGAGAAATAAGAAAAACAAACTTTGCAAACAGTGACATAGAATGCATGAGGGACCAGATAAGGATCATGCCAATACAACTGGGCAGGACGCAGGAGGATTATCATAGAACATAATGGACTGGAGAAACAACCATGATGAAGACCTATCACAAAAGTGTGCCTGCAAACTCATCAGGAATGGATGAACCAAGACCCCATTTGGGGGTATGTCATCCAAGAAAACAAGGAGTCCCTCCCCAAACCATGGGAGAGGAAGTCCACAGGAAGTCCACAGGAAGTCCAACTGGCTTCACAACAAATCTGCAAAGGGAGACAGTGGAAATCATCCACAAAGACCATTGGTGAATGCCTACCCTCTCTGAGAAACCTCATTACAGAAAACGACTCGGAGCAAGGCCCCCCAAGCCAGAAGACAGAACTGCGGGGTGAAGAGGCAAAGGATATGCCGGGAGAATAGACTGGAACTGGCAGCCACAATGAGAAGACATTATTAAATCTCAAATGAGCATGGACAGGCTGCCCAAGGCAAAGCTAAGACTACAATCCTTCACGCACAGAATGCCATGTACCAGGAACACAGTGCCTCACCTGTCAAATAGACACAACCACAGAAAAGGAAGAGAGACCTATGGACTGAACATAAATCATCAAGCAACAAGAGAGGAGACTGAGTGAACAGACGGACCATGGGGCGGTCGGGGGGCGGAGGGGGGAAGGAAGGCATTCCAGCAACCATTTATTTATGTAAGAAATTTTTTAAAAAATGAATAAATAAATATTGGTAAGGGCAAGATTATTCTAAAATGTATAAGGAAAGGCAAAAGAAACTAGAACAGTTAAAATAATTTTGAGAAAAGAGGATTAAATAAGGGGGCTCACTTATCTGATTTCAGCACTTGATATAGAGCACTAAGCTGTCTATAGTATTGGGGGAAGGATAGATACATAAATTAATGGAACCACAGAGAACCTAGTAACAGATTCACAAGAGTTCACTCAAGGGATATTTTACAATGGTCTGAAAAGCAATTCAATGAGGAAAGGAGAACAAGCCACATATTAAAGAACTCATATCTTGAATTTATAGAGAATTTCAAATAGCAGTAGTGAAAAATAAAATTATCCAAATAGAAAATAGAAGAAAAATATGAAAAGATATTTTGCCAAAGAGGACATATAAATGGCGAATAAACACATGAAAGCATACTCAATAGAATTTGCAAATAGAGAAACACACATTAAGATCACCATGAGGTATTTTTATGTATATATACGAAATGAGAAGAAATAAATGAATAAAAAATGAAATACAAGCGATCAGAAGACTGGCAAAGATGAAGAAAAAGTAGATCCTTTATACATGGAGAGTGGTGACATAAAACGACAGTCATCAGGAAAATAGTTTGACAGTTTGTCAAGACAGTTAAATATACACTTATGACACTAAGAAATATTACTGTTGGCATTTCATCCAGAGAAATGAAAGCTTACATCCACATAAAAACCTGTACATCATTGTTTTTGGCAATTTTATATGTAATAGCTAAAGCCCCCAAATAAACCAAATGTCCTATAATAGGTGAATGAACAAGCTACATACATCCATAAGAATAATGCTCAAAAATAAAAAAAAAGGAGGAAATAGGATTCATGGAATAACTTGCTTGAATGTTCAAGTTATTGTGCTGTATTCTTGAAAAACCTCAATGAGTCACATACTTTATGATTTTATTTATGTAGCCTTCTTCAAATAAATGTTTTTCCTGCATTTTATTTACACAATTCACATTTTTGCCCATCTATTTGATGTTATCTCCAGGGGCCAATGGTACCTTTAAACAGATTGACAGTTACCAGGGATTGGGGATGTGCAGGTATATGGCTCTTCAGGGGTAACCCAGCAAGGTCTTTGCGGAGGAGGAATACTCATATCTTGATTATTGCGGTACTCACCAAATCTAAACATGATACTATGATATGGATAACTATGCACAGCCTTTATAACAGTACAAAGTCCTGTTTTAATCATCATAAAAACTGGGTGAAGGATAAACAAGACCTTTCTACATCTACACTACATCTACAACTTTCTGTGAACCTGCAATTATTCTAAAACAAAAATTGATTTTAAAGAAAATTCAACTCATTGGGAATAGCGAAGAGACTTGCGGCGTGAGCTGCTCTTTGCAGCAACACAATAGCAACTTCAAGGGGAAGGCAGGGGTGGCAATGAAGACAGAAGGAATTCAGGTATTTTGGGATAGCATGTGGTCACATGTGAAATTTGTTTAAATAGATAATTCTAATCCACATTCCATCTTGGAGACTGGAGACTGTAACTATGTAGTTACAGCACAGCAACCAGTTATCTCTGAGTTGTTGGACTGTCTTGCTAGAATACCCTGACAGTACTAGAGACCATCAGAGAAGAGAAAATCACCGTCAACGGTGGGAATCCAGATTCAAGAAACTGTGTGGGTATAGATCCTGGAAGTTTTTGATCAAAATCAAATCTGACCCCTTGCCTACTGCTTTGGATGGTAGACTTGTGCAGAAGTTTATGTGAAATTAGAAGCAGGAAAGATGCAATTACTCCATTTTACATTTCTCTTTGGGGACAAATCCAACTAGGTCTTCTCAATTCAATTCAGAATGTTAGGTTCTGAGGAACCAAATTCATTCCAGCTGTCTTATTTCCTAAACCTGAACAACTCCAAGATGACCAGCAGAGGGAGAACTACTCCTTAATTTATAGTTCAAATCTGCCAAGTATATTTTGTGACTATAGGTGATTCCCATTTTGAATTTAACCCAATGTCTTTATCTTTATTTATAGAATTAACAAGATTTCTAAACTGACAAGTGTTTTGCTCTTTTTATAACTGCTACATTAGTGCTATGAACATTTATGCATTTGCATATTTGCTATCACTTTCAAAGCGCTGCACAGACAACCAGAGATGGAGTTCGAAGAACTGCCAAATTACATAACACACGTTTGCTTGGAGTGGGGAGGGTAGAAGAAGGGGGGATTTCCCACCTTGCACAATCTCTTTCCTATTTCCCATTTGCAGTTTCTCCCCACTGCCTGTTCCCAAAGCTAACTCATATGCTCAAGCTGTGCTTGTAGAACCACCTGCTTTCAGATCCCAATTGTATATTGCTGCTTAGGATTTGTTTTCTCATAAGCCTTGGGCTTTGCTCATTTGGGTGGTTCTGCTGTTGAATGGGCAGATACTCATACAGCTGTAGTCACCTGGCAACTCCATTAGGTCCGGAGGGCATTCAGATGGCCAGTTGTGAGTTGAGTTGTTCTACATCACCGCTGATTATTCAGTTTAGCCTGGTCTGCCTTGATGGTGAAGGAGTATTTTCTATTTTCAGAACCCAAAGCATTATGGTTTAAGGACAACTTCATCAGTGGAAAAATGTCATTTCTGCCACATTGTGTTGATTAAAGCAATTCACAAAGCGAACTCGCAGTTGAGGATTAGAGCGGTAAAGTCAAATTGCAAAGGGGCATACAAGAGGGAAAGAACAATCTATTACATGTGTGAAATGGGGAACATAACAGAAACTACTTTGGGAGGAAAACCAGTGAAATAGGCAAAGAGAAAATTGTGTTGACAGATGTGAAATCTGAGTATATATTAAATTGAGGAAATAAATCAGAGTGCAAGAGTATCTGTCTTGGGAATAAGATGCAGTGGGCTTTTGTACGATACACAAATACCACAGAAGTCATCTAAGATACTTCGATCCATCTTTTCTTCTACTCTTATCCTATCATGGGACTTCAGAAGAGTGGGCATATGGGATTCCTATAACTGTCATGAAAACAAAAGAAGAGTCATGGAGTAATAATTAAGACACTAAGAAAGCAGAATCCTAATGATGGATGATTGCTATTTTCCTCCTACTTTTTAATTCCAGGAAAAAAAAATTAAAAAGCTGTCAGGAAGTAATTAATTTGTTTTCATTATTTTTTAAATTGAGTTAATGTTAATCTACAGTAGTGTGTATGTTTGGGGAGTACATGTTCACAATATACCATCCACCTAAAGACCAACAGCTTTCTACCACAGCCCCTCAAGCCTTTGCTTCCTCCCCCCCCTTTTTCCTTCATTTAGTCTCAGTTCTGCAGTCAGAATTCAAGAGTTTGCTTCGATTTGGTTTTGTCAATTCCTTTGCTTTGTTATTTTACATTCCACATCTGAGTCAAACAATCAGGTATTTGTGTTTCTCCTAATTTATGTTGCTTAGCATAAACTCACCCAGTTCTATATCCATGTTGCCACAAATGGCAAGAGAACATCATTCTTTTTAAGAAAAAGTATGGCGGATGGGGAGAATTGGAGAGGTGATCAGGAACCACCAAGTTAATGAAGTTTTTAAAAAGGAGAGAGTTAACTGAAGAAGTAAACTTGAGAAATGTAAACCAATTGTTTATTTGTACCATTATATAAAGACTGTGAGAGTCAGATGGGGGACAGACAACAGGGAGAATATTATAGGATGGAGGAAGGACAAGTGCATAGTCAAAGATAAAGAGATAGAAGCACCAGCGGTAGGAATCACAGACTTGATGAGAGAGAAACAGAGAGAGAGACAGAGAGACAGAGAGAGAATTCTGGGAGGGAGGAAGGGAGAGAGAGAGGTTAATCCAGGAAACAAAACCCTAGAGAAAATGTGAGAGGTCAGTATTGAAGGAAACAAAAAGAACCAAATTTCATTGTGGGAAATTAGAAAACAGGTGTGAATGTAGAAGTGCATGAAAGAGAACGGAGTGCTGAAATTAACATGTTTAAACTGCATGGCAAAATTAACAATGAATCTATTGGAAATGTTAATGTCACATGGCAAAATAGCAATATAATGAGGGAACATCACTTATTCCCTGCAAATCTGCACCCCACGGACAGCCATAAGTACAAGATAGTGTCTGCTGTTTGCCCATGTGCTAACTAACATACAGAATGGGTGAAGGCACTGAAATACTTTATGAGACTTTTTTCCCTTTTTTTGCCTAATGAGGTCTGATATTTATTTTTCCAGATTTTAAAACTGATGCATTATAAGATAACAGAAAAGGATCACCTCAGATTCCACTTTTCAAATACAACTATTATTAGTAATTTAGTGCACTAACACCCAAAGAAAAGAATGAGAGAGAACTGATGCAGAGAGATGCAGAAAAAGAGGACAAAACGGGAGGAAGGAGAGGAAAAAATGGATTTTATTTTTTCTTTGGCCAAAGGATTATATTATTAAATGCTGTCTTAGAAATTATCATTTTCAATTTTCTATATTTTGATGTTTTTCATGGCAATACATTAAGATGAACGTGACAATTTAAGGATGTTCTATTATATGAAGATGTTATTAGCATTTATGTAATGAACCAATCATTTAGGTTGAGCATCCCTTTATATCTTCCTATGAAATGGCTTCTTCAAAATAATTTTGACAGAAATGAGTCATACAAATAAACTTTTAAACTTTGGAACACAACTTCAAAGGGGCCGCAAATATATAGCAGCATCCATGCCGATGTCATCTGGTTGTGACTGCCTGTTAAATGTCATAACACAGGAAATCTGCATCTTTCTATCTTTCCCTAGGTGACAGGCACACAAACGTTTTTACGTAACTTTGATTTCATTAATCAACTAAGTCATTTTTCTCTATTTGTTTACTCTTTTGTATTTCTTTCCTATGGAACACTTAACCCAGAATTTTGCCCATTTTTTTCAACTGATAATGTTTACTGGTTTTCTTTTTAAAGTGTTTCTTAAAAATGTATATTTCATACTATTAAGACAGTATTAAATGTAATATACATTTAATACATGTAATACATGTAATACATTACATTAACAGTTATGTTAGAATGTAACTGTTTCAATGAACTAGGACATTGTCGTGTGGTTTTGAGGAGGCAATGTGATAAACCATTTTAACACAGGAATAACACCTTTCAAATCCCTATCAGGAATAATCAACCAGCCAGGGTTGGTATTTTCACATTACAGATTTTCTTGAGTAAATCCCTAAACACAATGTTTGAAATACGCACTCAGCATAGGGTAGCTCTTACAATAATCACATTTGATCTAGTTTCAAAGGTATGACTCACTGGATACATAAAAGTTAAATGTATTCTACTGTCAACTTTCCAACAAATACCTGATGAATGGACTTTACTCACTTTTAACATTTTTTGACTCACCACTGTCTTAGCCAGTGCTAGTTTCCTTTATGATGAATTTCAAAAATGGAGGAGGAAAATCTCTCCTCTTTAGTGAAGTTGCAAGAAATACATTAATCATAGTTGCTCCAGTAAAGTTACTGTCACCTATGGATTTCCTTCAAGGCTAAATGAGCTTTCCCCTTGTCTTATCTGGAGTTTGAGGATATACAATCTGAGAGACGTTCCAGGGCAAACTCACCTTTGCCAGTGAGCGCTTACAACTGTAGCTTGTTGCTGGAGAAACACTATGTGCTTTTAGAGAGGTTTTCACTTGAGAGGGCAAAACTCTGAAAAGCTCATTCTTTCTTCTTCCATTTACCAAGCATCATCGTTTCCATAGGATGTTGTCAGTGAACTCTGAATGTCCTTGAAATGCATTCTTACTCATTTATTTACTATTTTCTAAAATTCTGCCTTGTGGGCTAAGAAGATATCAATAAATGAACTCCATTTTAAAGATATTTCATTGAAAATACCATCTGGCACTTACAAACTAGGGAAGCAAAAAATAATTAATTTCTGTGTGATTGTCCTCTAGCTGCATTTCTGCAACTGTAATTCCTTAGTTATCTTACACTTGCTCTTGGCCAAAAGACCAAGAAGCAATTTTTAGCTATCTTAAATGACTGCTTTGGAGAGATCATCTCATTGGGTTTTATTCACTGGATTTTTTTTTTTTTTTAGAGACTATTTTGTGCCACACAGTGTGATGAAACAATTAATATAAAGATCATTTAATTCCTCAGTGACAGATGGCTTTTGAGACAAGGCAAAAAACACATGGAAAGAAATCTATCAAGTTAAGAAATATATGCTAGAAGGGGAAAGATCAAATATTTATATATCAAATTACAGTAATAGTTACAGGGGTGAAAACCACAACTATTGAGTTGTAATCCTTCTGAAACAATACATGTTTGACACAAATCTCATCAGGAATTTCAGGAATAAATTCAAAGGAAGTTTTATCTCTTCCCATTTCTTGTTTTTACTTGGAAGTACGAATTTAACAGAAGACACGTGGCTGGAAATGTTTAGTTAGTGCAGTTTCTTTGGACTTCTCCATTTCCTAAGGAGATTAGGAGTAAAGCATTGTCTTGAGCAAGATTCTGCAAGGACACTGGAAGTTCACAGCCCTCTTAAACCGATAACCATGTCCTGAAATTATTTATTTTATGATTGAAGACTGCATTTAGAAAATGTTGTGTTGCGTGGGAATGATTCTCAGAGGATCTGGGTACAATTTCTGAGAGGGTTACAATGCCATCCAGCAAATTGTGAGGAACAAATTTGGAGCAGCAACTGCATTATGTGTCAAGGACTGCAGCTTCTTAACAAATGACGAGTTTGAGGTCGGTGTTGTCTATTATGTTCGGTGTCTAAGAGAATCTTCTTCTATGAGAAATGCTTTAGAAGCTTGGAGGAAAGGAATACTGGAGTGAGGAAGTCCTTGAACTGAACCTTGAAATGAAAATGTAGATAAGTACACACTAAGAAGGTAGGAATGTCATCTGCCCCGTTTTCCAATTTTCCCCTAAAGCCTTAGACCTGACACAAGAATTAAATTATGTTTTGAAACCTATTGTCAGCCTCCATCTAATTGAATCTAATCTAGGCTGAATGTCTCAAAAGCATGTTATCAAGCAAAACAATGATGTTACTTTAAAAACAAAAGTCTACAGCAAAAGCTGTACAAATATACTAACCTGTTTCTATTTGGGCCTTATCACGAGTAACTCTTTCAAGGCAGAAATAGTGGAATTCTATTAAGGTACAGAAAACTCAAAATTGTAGGTGTTATCTGAGACTTTTTTAAATTGTGAAAACTTCAACAATAAAATGGACCCATTCTTTGAATTGGAAAAAAGTATTTAAAATCCTCTCAAACTTTGCTTAATTTTGAAGTTTCAGTTCTAAGACCCATTTCACCTTCTTTATTTTACACCCAGTATAATGCACCTAAGTGCATGCACAAATAACTTTTTTGGCAGGGAAAATATGACCATAGGACAAAATTATCAAGAAATACAAAAATCTTATTCCTAGATAATTATTAAATTGCTTCCTAGCTCTATTTGGTGGTAATTGAAGTCTTTTCTGAGTTCTGATATAGAATAAAATTGAACTTGTATTTTAAATGAATGTGTCTATTGTTATTAAAATCCTACATTTGTTCCCTGAATTGAGGATTTACAGGCAAGTATAACATGAAATTTAAGACACTGCCATTGGAGTGGGATGTAAGAGGTTTTCTCTTTTATTCCTTCCCAATTGCAGACATACAATAGCTATTTCAGAGATTCTTTGATTTCTTTTTCTTTTTAGTTGAAGGAGGCAAGTTTATTTAAGAAAGTTGAAGTAAAAGGTAAGAAATAGAAGGAGGTAGGATGAAAGACACTCTGGACTAGCAAAGCTCAGCGTGGGGTAATGAGATTACCCTATTTCAGAGATTCATTTCTAGTAGACATCTCATATGTACACATAAGTCTGGTATGAATATATATCAAAACATCTTTTTCTTCAAAATTCATAAATTTTTGTTAAATTGCAAAAATTTCATGTTGAAAAACCCTATGAAGTTACATATTGGTGACTATCCCTCTGGTTCAGACTATTTTAAATACTGGAAGGATATTTATATATGTCTGTCTCGTTTTTTTACTTGGGAGTACGATTAAATGCAATTAAAGAACCAAAAACAAGCATATAGGTCACAGATCAGAAATGACTGTTTACTCTGTGAACCTGAAATGAACTTTGGAACTTTCCCTTTCTTTCAACAATACAGCTGTAGATCATTGTCCATGATTCTTCCACTCAGTATCAACACCTAGAGTAACACCACCACCTGCAACATACACACTCAGTCAAATTTCTGTATATACAACTTTTATTTGTGAATCCACATTTCATTTTTTTACAGACATTATATTCTGAATAGATTTCTTTTTCTCCCTTCCAATATTTAGATTGGCCACAAATCAAGGAAAATGTCACTGGATGTAGGCAGACATGATGAAATTTACTTATGGCTATGAAAACACCCACAGACCAAATTCCTGTGATAGGCTTCAGCATGAAGTGTAATCACCATATTTTGTTTCAAAGTTCAAATGTTGGTTCCTGTCATAGATAAGGACTTACCCAGAAAATAGGGTAGGACAGTTAAAGTAGCTAATAACAAAGGCCAAAGGGGTTAACAGACTCCCATGTAGGACTGTATGTTCTTGGCTCCATCTCCATCTCAATGTCTTAAATAGGACCTGTATCAGTCCTTTTCATCTGCTCACCCTGCTGGAACCTGAGCATTTAATCTTCTTCCCTTGAAAATTTGCCCTTCTGTTCTTGTAAATATTTTTAAGTTCCACCTGGTTCTTTTCTCTGTCATGCATGAACCACTAGATACAAAATTTTGTATGGAAGTTATCTCACTGAAGAGGTGTTGACTCTCTAGAGAAAGAGCAATAGAATTAGGGCTATTTGGCTGTGTATTTTGATAGACTTTATTGAGAAAAGTTGGATCAAGACCAATATATCCATATTTACTTGTCAATTTATCAAATTGGGAAAGTGGAGACCAATGAGATATGTTATGGTGTTTAAATAGTAAAAGGAGAGTATCTTTCAAAATAAGAAATGAATACTGTATATGAGCAACTGAAGAAAAAGTTAAGTAGGAACACACTCTCTTTCCCTTAGAGTCAGCTCAGAATTTAGAGCTGATATTCCTTTTAAGAGCAGACTATAATGACAAAGGGAGAAAAGTGAAATTGCATATCATAAGTAGGTCACAATGGCCCTTGTAAAATATTGCAACAATGGGAAAGTGCCCCAAATTTGTCCACCCAAGTAATGCCAGACTGCCTTCTCCTTATCTATATACTTGAAAACTACCAATTCTTCCTTCAAGACATAGCCCATACACAGCCTCTTCCAGGAAGTCACTGTTAATACTACCAGCAGTACTCAGTGTCTCCTTTGTGCTCTCTGGCCTTCCACACACCCAAGACTCCATATAACATTTACTGTCTTTCAGGAATTATATATACTTCTGCTACTATCTGTTCCTCCCCAGGATCGTGAGGCTTCTAACTTTCTTCTTTGTAGTCTTGGTATCTGGCAAAGGGGAAGGGCATCTAGCTAATCAGTTCAATACTACTAATATACTAATATGCTTTATGTAGCAGCAATCATGTGTCTGCAGGTGTTTTGAAGAATATATAAAATCAATGAGACACTTCTACAAAGAAGTAGATATCTTTCTGCTAAGTGCAGATAAAAAGCTTAGATATGTACAATTAAAAAAAAACAAGAAAATTATGAAGAGAGAGAAAGGTAGACAGGTGGGGACCTTGGGATCAAAAGAAAACAGTAATAAGTTCCCCCATTTGTTATTCAGCTCATTTATTACATACTTAGGGTTGAAGAAGTCAGCAACCCAAACTTTTGAGAGCAGATCAAAAGCTCCAAGGAAAGGTGCATTCCCTCTCTCTCTCTCTCTCTCTCTCTCTCTCTTTCTCTCTCTCTCTCTCTCTCTGTCTTTCCTCCATCCCCCCCCCAGCCCAAAAGAAAAATGTGTAATAAAGGAAAAATAACATCACTATCCACTGCAGAAAAGACCACCCCAGCCCAGCAAGGGCTCAGTGGGGAGTCAAGCCAGGCTATAACAAGGTGCCCTAACTTTCCCACCAAAGTGATATCAGAGAAGGTTATGCAGATGTGATGGTTTCATCTGTACCTGGTGATGGTAAAGCTTTCTCCACCACTGGTACTCAGTCCATGCATCAGTGAAGACCATATGGGAGCAGTAATGAGGCACCAGCACACCCCAGCCAGTGGAGCCTCAGTGGTAGGGTGAATTCCCACCCTGCTCAGCAGTCCCTGGGGCCCCTTGCTTGACCCAGGTGTGATTGGTGACTAAGTAAGAAACCAGGTTTCCAGCCACACCTGGCAGTGTTCCCGCTTCTCTTGGTAGGGTGGTATTAGAGGAAGTTAGCTAAAACAGGAGGCTAAATAAGACCCATAGTTGGATAACATAAGTTAAAACATCCAGGTTTCAACGGAAAACCAGTAATCACACCAGAACCAGTAAAATTTTTCAAATGATAAAAGACAACAGGTGACAACATCACGCTAACGTAGATGTCAAAACAATCTGATCAGGATTTTACATCATAAAAAAGCATCAATGAGCAATGTTGAACATGCTTGAAACAAATACAAGTTTCAGTACAGAAACAGAAAGTCTCAGTGAAGAGATATTCTCAGTAAAAAAATAAAAGACATAAAAATTATATATCTGAGAGATAAAAAAAATACTATAACTGAAATATAAAAACCAATGGAGGAGCTCTACAACTGAATGCATTAAAAAGAGAAAGAAGCCATCAACTTGAAACTAAAACAATGGGAATTACCCAACTTCACCAAAAGAGAGAGAACACTGGAAACAAAATTGAACAGAACTCCAGGGAGCTGTGGGCTTAAAACAAGAACCAATGAAACTTTCTAAATTATTATGAAACTTTCATATGCAAGTTGTAGTATCTAAAGGCCCTGTGGCCCTGAGGCTTTAAAGAATGATTATTAAACAAAAGAAAAATAGAAATCTTTGGTGTAACAAATGTAACACCGAAATGAAGCCCAAGCAGTCTGAGCTTGATCTTAGACTGAAGTTTCACAGGCTGGAATGAATAAATAAAGTCTCTGCAAGTAGAAATCAGGAAAGTGAAGAGGACATGTTCTTCTCAAATCCATGGAACTGCAAAATGAACAGATCAGCACAGCCTAGCTCTGCTGGCAGGGTTATTTCTGTGCATAGAGGAAAACATTTCTGTAATTTCAATGAAAAAATGTCACCTGAGTTGTGGAAAGTTCTCTAAAGTTTCAGCAGATAAGGTGCATTTTTAATATATGAACCACTTTTAGAGCTATTTTCAACTTATACTAATCATCATTGTGCAAGTTGGGAATATTCTATTTCTTTTTATACAAATGTAGAGTAAAACTTTTAAATAGGAGGTATGCTCAATTCACAGATCTCCTCTTAAGGTTTAACTTGCTAGAGTCATTAAATTTGAAGATACTCTAACACACACACAAAAAGAACACACAGGATTATGTATTTTGTTTCAAGAGGATATATAAAAAAGATAGAGGTGGGGATGCTGAAATATTTTTGGCTTCTATTATTTTGGTTAAAATGCAATAAAATGAAACTCCAAGTTAAAAGGAACTCAGAATCTCTTAAATTCCTGTGAAGATACTGACACAACATGGATTTTTCCAACCCTATGCATTAGTCTAGTGTTTGCCAGCTGCATAAAAATTTATTAAAGATACTAAAATTCAAACATCTGGTGCCCAGACAACGTTCACAGCTACTTCTGCCTTTAGAGAAAAGTAGAAGAGCAGTTTTGGGTGTGGTCTGTCTTTATTCCCCAAACTTGAAGAGCAAATATAGCTCTTACACATTCAAATACGTGCAAGATGCAATAGGAACACTCTCCCACTGCTGCAGTGAGGCCACAAGTTTCCCTGAGATGATCTTATCACAGAGGATTCGCAGTTTTAACTCTGGTTGACAGTTTCCAAACAATGCAATAGTGTGAATAGAGAGAACTGTATAAAATGGAAGGTTCTTTGAAAAATATTTATGGTGTGTTTTATATAAAAAAATCAGTCTTCTTGGTTAAAGTTTGGCAAATATGTTTTCAATTTTAAAATATCTGAGATTGGCTCTTTTCTTTCTTGATAGAAACTGAGTCCAGTGATGTGTTCAACATCTGTGATTCGAGCTCTGTGTAACATCAACAATTCTTCAATCCAAGAGGACTCATGTTTTCCATGCTGTGAAGTAGAAAGGAGAACAGTCAGTTCACCTGCTACTAGATGTCCATCTCCCCAACTTTCATCAGTTCTGACACTTTGGCTCCTGAACGGTAGATATCATAGATTTGTTAAGCATAATCTCCCATCTCTTGAGTAACTCATCACCTTATATATACATTTCAGTGCACACAATACAATACAAAAGTTTCTACAATAGCAGTGTACTTAGAAACAAAGCTAATCTTTGGGCTCTACCTCACTGAATCAATTTCATCATCATATAAATATTTATTAAATTAGATATGTCAAATATGGAAAAAGGAACATATACTCTGAATTGCACTGGGTACAAGAAATTCAGTGTGTGGGTTTAGAAAACGTTAGAACACACAAGTAACATGGCATGGTAAAAGAATATGGAAATTAGCACAAATGAAACTTAGTAGTTCCAGTCCTGGTTCTACCTTTCTTATCAAATAAATCAAGGCTAGTTATTTAACAGCTGAATCCTGAAACTTTTGCGGGCATTCTCCTTCAAGTATTGTACTGAGTATCAAACACACGATACAAACACAAGTTCTTTACAGAACTATTTATCTATAAAAGTACACGAAAAAGGGGTTGAAGAAAATAGTAAAGTACCATCATTTCTGCTGAAGTAGTAAAATCTTAACTAACACAAAATTAAAACAGAATTTTAAAGTTGCTAGAGAGTAAATCTTAAGAGCTCTTATAACAAGAGAAATATTTGTAGTTTTATACGGTCTTAGATGTTAAGTAGACTTATTGTGGTAAACATTTTGCATTATGTACAAATACGGAAGCTTCAGGTTATCTGAATCTATATTTAATGTTATATGCAAATTATACCACAAAAATGATTAAAAATAAAAATAAATAAGAATTAAAGGTTGATACTCTGGCAAATGGAAGCAGAAGCAGCAGCCAAAGCAGGTGATAAAGGTGAAAACCAAAAATCCATGTGATATTGTAAATTTTTCTGACTATGACCACTGGGGAAGATTAGATGAAATTATTCACTGGTTGATAATTAGATGAAATTATTCACCAGTTAGATGAAATTATACACTATGAATGTACTTAAAGGTATCCCACAAGAGAGGATCTTGTGCCCTTGGGACATTAGTAGTTGGAAATGATAAATGCAGATTTTTCATACAGCATATATCAGTAATATCTATTTTTCCATTAACCTCCAATCACCTGCTGCCAATACTGTGGCCTGGTCTACCTCCTGCAGCAGTACTCACTCTGGCTCTCAGGAGAACAACTGTGACTCAGTGGGCTACCTGGCCAGTACTCATCTGACCTCTGTTCTGACATTCACAGGAGCATTAAAAAAGTATACACAAGGTAACAGTTTTCTCAGAGCAAAATTCGGCTAATCTTTGGGATCTATCTCACTGAATCAATTCCAGTATTTGTTGTCTTCTAAGCACATTGCCATTGTAGAAAATGAGTGTTTGCATTGAAAATGTGGGTATATTAGTTTCTGGAATGACAGAGGTAGAAAGGGAATGCCACACCTCATTCATGACACATCATTTTGGTCAAAGAAACATAATCATAAACATGTTGCTGACTTTTTTGGGGAAGACACAGAATTCAGATATAACATCTAGGGAAGTAGAAGCATCGTTAGCACATATGTATTACTGGCTAAGAAGAGTGGCACATAAGACAGGAAAGGTCTGAGTCCCAAATGGAGCTGCTAACCTGATGCACTATTCTGTTTAACTCTGTTTCCTCTTACATGAGGAACCCTGTACGTCTCAAGTTACTGTAACTAGGTTTTCTATCATTTGCTTCAGAATACAATACTAATTGATGCCATTAAAAGCAATTTAACTTATCAAGGAATAAGAAAACAATGAAGGTAATACTTGGTTGGTGATATTGACCAATTAGAAGAGTTAGATGCCTAACAGGCACCCAAATAGTTAAAATCCTGCTATCATGAACTTTATGCTGAAGAATAAAGGAAAAATAACTCAAGAGAAATGTATTCTATGAGAGATTGGTCACTAGTTCCAAAAGCTAACCAGAGAAACAATTAGAGAGAGATAGAGCTTCAGTTATTTTAATGAAATATTCAAAGAAAGACTACTAGATCAGCATAGTCACTGTTTTCCAACTCTTGGCCCAGAGCAGAAATCACTTTTGGTTTTGTTCACTGCAATCTTCAGCACCTGCAGTACCTGTGTTAAGTGGAGGATGGTTGCCTCAAAGAAGGGATAAATGGAATGAATGGACAGATCAATGAGTGATCATAGCACTTTCTCCAATTGAGCTCAGAATGGGTCTCAAAATCCTTTTGACTACAGGTCTCACATACCACTCATCCAAAGAGGCTGGCAGGAAAGCCAAAGCCAAACCTGTTTGCCAACTTGTATCTAGACTTACTTTGTATAAATTTGATTTAAAAAAAAAAGTCTAGGCAATCTGAAAAATACACTGAAAGAAAAATACTTTGGCTCAATAGAAGGAAAAACTAATAAATGCTAAAGTTTTTAATGCAGTCTTTATGTCCAAAGGTTGTGGTTTAGATTTTTTTAAAATTTGAACCAATAAGATGACATAAAAACAATTACTTCCAGTGCTAGATAACAATAGAAAATAAATTAGGAACATTTTTTTTTATAATAATGCGATATGTAGAAAACGAACTTGAAATGTTGCCTAACTACAATGTTGAGACTTAGCAGTATTATTGACATTTTTGGAATTACAGATCTACTTTTAAAATGAGTACATTCATACTTCAAAAAAGCCTAGAATTTAAACCATACAAAATGACCAAATATTTACATTTTGATCTGATTTGTGGTGTTTTTAGCAGCCAACAGTGATCTCTGGCGATACACCATCTTAGAAGGTCAATTTAAAACCATCTTACTATTTCAAAATACACGAATATTCAAAGTTATCTCCCTGCAGCATTTCCAGATGTAAGAAATAACACAAATATGCAAATATACTTACACATCACCATTTAAAGTAAATAAACAAAGAAGTTGCTTACCATGCAGCTTTCACTGTTGTCAGTCCTGTGAGGCAAAATAAAAGCTAAGGTATCTAAATTTTCACACTGCAAGGGAGTCTGGGATATGTTTTTACAACTTGTTAGTATAATGAAGAAGTGAGTTGGAATCAGAATGTCTTGATTACGGATGTGTCTGCTGTTTCTGTAAAACACAGCAATATTCATGGTAAGAATGAAATAACTATCTTCCTTTAAAAGCGTATCTCGGAATAACATATTTTAATACCATACAGCTAAAGCAAAGATCCAGTCAAATACTTGAATTCATTACAAGAGGTTAGTAATCACAACACATCAACATCAGTCATATTGAAAGATTTCAAAGATAAACACAATCCACTTTTTTTTCTCTAAAATGTATTGAAGGTTGGAATCTTTGTAGTTCTATTTTAACATACTGGAGTTGAGACACTGTAGAAAGGAAAATATAATCTTGAACAGTTAAAATCAAGTCTTTTTATGCTTTATTTAGCTGCAGACAGGCAGTGGCAAGAGAGAGAAATGGTTACTTAGTAATTTTTTTTTTATTCTGGTTTCAGCAAAGTCATGTTGCTGTGAAATTTTCTCTGATTCCTTTAGAGTTATCCCAATAATGTTGTCAACTACTTAACTATAGCATATTTTCAATGCTGTTTTAAGTAATGCCATTATCTTATCTTAAAACTGTATCTTTGGGTCTCAAAGCTAAGTTGATTAGTTGGTATTTTCAACATCTTTCAGGCTTGAAGGTAGTGAGATCACTTTCAAATATAATCTTACACAGAACTATAATATATAAAACAGACTATATGAATCTGTCAGTGAGAAATAGAACAAGTTCTCTTTTTCACTTGCTCTACTACTGTGTCTTATAAGGTAGTTATATGGGAACATGATGCCTTTAAGGACAGAGTGAAAAAATAAAATGGTTCTTTAAATTGTAATTTTGCAAACTAGTGTGGTGTAAAAGGATCCCTACATCAGCCTGAGAGAGTGGGAAATTTTTCAGACAGGCTGAATCTCAGCAAAAGTTTCAGTCTCTTTTTCTTATACATGTAATAACAAAATTTTTCACAAATGTTGTAATTATTGTTTAAAAAAAGATCAACCAAAATGTTTTCTCCTAAAATGTTTTCTTCCTCTCACTTCTAAAAAAGAGCACCATGACATTTTCTTAAAAAAAGTTGCTCTACCATTCTCCCCAGGGTTAGCTCAAAGTTGTGACATTCACCCAATGCCACAGGTGGGCACTACTGCTTTATAACCTGGTTGATTTCTGGATCAGGACACCTCTGGCCATAACATATGGCTTATCATCTGCTAACCTGTATGTGTTAATTAAGTCACAGTCAGCCACACCTGGAGATTTTAAACACTGACATTACCGTCACAGCACATGGCAGAGCTCAGCACTAACACTGAGGTCAAGAATTATGTATCTGACTAAGTGTGAGAAACACTACTTACTTCATTTAAAAAATATTTTACTGAACACTGAACAATGCTTCAAAACTAAGCAGATATTTTAAGAGGCTTTCAGTGAAAACAGAACAGTCACATACATACATATGACTAGGGCCAGATAGAAGCCTGCTACATATGACTAGGGCCAGATAGAAGCCTGATCACAGAATGGTAATCACATTTGATAGGTTTTTTTGAAAGCAAATTGAATAACTGTTCTTACTGTCTCAGAGTTTCTGCAGAATCAAAACGTCCATTATAGTCGGAGTCAAACACGGGACCACTGACAACATTGACACCGTTTCTTTCCTCAGCATACTTTGGCAGCAGGATGCCATGTAAGTAGTGCCACACAACTGAAATAAGAAAGAAGACTGGGTGTTTCCAAGAGAATAAAGAGCCATGCTGTCACATGAAATAAATCAAGCATCATTCAACCTCAGTATTTGCAATGATTAGAGAGAAAATCCAAGTCTGACTTTGGTCTTAGTTTGAGGCCATCATAATAAACGTATGATCACACTATCACTATTTTGAGCATCAAAACTTCACAAACACAGGTAGACATCTACACCTAGCAAAAGAACACTGCTCCAGGTAAGAAAAGGAAGAATCCAATGGACTAAAATTTGACTAATAACTGGCAGTGAAAGAAGAGATGGAGTTATCAGAGCGGGGAACATGGGGATGGGAGGGGAGAGGAACACCCAAAAGGCAAGAAAAAAAGAAATATAAATAAAACTTACACATTTAAAAAATAAATTAATTTAAAAAAAACTTCACAGACACAAACAAGGCAGGTTACTTCGATTTACTATGATTAACTGCATATTACCATAGCAACAGGTTGGCTCAGATGTAAATTAGAGTAAAATTTCCACATTTGCTCCATGCTTTGATATTTAATAAATCATTTTAAATAAGAGTTAAATGCTACAAAAATTAAGGATGTAAAATTGATTCATTTTAAAATAAAAAACAATTATCAAGTACTTCCAAATAGTTAAGTAGGAAAAGAGATTGAAAGTAAATCTGTAAATAGGCTACATTAGCTAGATAACCTTAGGAAGAATATTACATAGTTTTTCCACCAAAAATGTTCATAAACATTTTCATATAAAGCAGAAAAGCAGACATTGTTAAATATCATAATGCTAATATTTGCAAAACGTATGTACTGGCATTCTCAAAATAGACTGTTAAAAGATTTGATAGCCATTTGATTTACTACATCAGTCTTATTTTATTACATATAAAATTGTACCTGCGTGTACAGAAATTCATCAGAATTATAAATAGAGTTTTAAAAATTTTTACCTTGGAAACTCTGGTACATTGGTACTATATTGGTGGTAAGCAATGCTTCGGAATATATTTGACTTGAACCTTTATTTAGTTCTACAAAGAACAAGAGAACAACTTTATCATTATTTATAAGCATCAGAAGTTGGAGTTTCTCCTAGAAGTGATTTTAAAAATTAGACAAATATCATCTTAAACCTAAAAAAAAAATTTCACATCAAGGGAACTATTTTACCAAAATAGATTATTACCATGTAATCTATTTTACCAAGTACTTTAAAACTTTAGTAAATTAAACATATTCAAATTTTACCTTATTTGCCTTATTTCAACGAATGTGTATTGTGTTGACAATCCTTTTTTTCTTAAATGCTTTTATAATGAAAAAAGAATATCTGGCTTGAAAACAACCTACCATCCAGAAAAAACATCACAGGATGTCTGCCTCAAAATGCTGTACAAGGCTTCTTTATATGAATTTTCGGCTTGGACCTAGTCTATTTTTATAATGCAATAGCCAAGTTCTGACTTCAGACACTGGGAACTGGAGTGAATATGGAGGGTATTTGAGCACCTGGAAACTTGTGGGTTTTGCCTTTTTAAGGTCAACCTCAAAATGTCCACTCATTAACATACAAATAATCCACTTTAAAAAAATAAAACACGACTTCCCAAAAGTCATTCCCTGGAGGCTTGGATCTGGAAAGAGCAAACTGGCTCTATATCTACTAGTTCTATGACAACAAATACTGTACATGAAAATGATCTCTCCTTAAGAACTCTGATAAACCCTTCCACTTACACTGAGTTTCTTAAATTCTGGGGAAAAAAATTCAGGAAAACATGAAGAATATCCTATCTTCAATATTTGCACTAAATCAACCACACTCCAAGCTACAATGGTTTTCCAAAATTCAAGCGTAAGCACTTTAAAATTTCCCTAGCTTTTATATTTCTCATGCACAATTTTTACCAGTTAACAAAAAGTGAGGCTATATTATCTTAACCATATTATATAGTAGATTTATAAATAAAAAAGAAAGAGGAGTAGATAAATATAAAGGGAACTGCAAGTAAGAGACTTACGTGGTGGGGAGAGAAACCCATAACTCAATTTAGCATTGCTTTTATAAAATGAGCACTTATGAACAGGACTAAAAGAAATTCGAAGATCCTGGTAAAAACAGTTGGAAAAGTCTTCTGTAGAAAAACTGTCCTGAAAAACAAAGTAAATGGAAAGAAAACCTTGAGGTACTAGGCACACATAAAAAGGGAACTTGCTTTTAAATGGTTAAAGAGAAACTATACTAGATGATTACGTTATTACTAATGTCTGTTCATGTCCTTCACTACTTTTCCATTTTTTTCTAAATGTACTCATCATTACTCTAAAGTTTAAAAACTTTACATTTTTAAGGCTATTAATAATTTGTTACAAATGCAAATGTTTTTCTGTTATATAGTGTTTTGTAATGTTTTCTGTCTACTAGATCTCTAAGGTACATCATGAATTGATTTTAAAGACCTGAGTCAATGTTTACACAGATTAAAGTGGAAAGGAAAAAAAAAAAGCCACTGAACAGCAATGCAATTTGAAAACCTCAGAAGTAGACATGACTGAATTTATGCAGTTTGATTATATATGAAAACTAGAGTTCATACAGAACTCAAAAGCACCATAATTAAGGCCCTGAACTCAATATAGAGGATGGGGACAAACAAAATAATGTGTAGACTACTCCACATTACAAAGTCATATAAAAAACTTTTCAAGATAAGCCTTTAAGAATCAAAAAACAAAACAAAACAAAAACACATTTATGGCAGAAATTTTATATAAAAGTATGAATGTGTATATTAATTTTCACATCCCATTCACCATCACACCCAAAACAATTAAATACCTGGGAATAAACCTAAAAAAACATGTGAAAGAACTATACAAAGAAAACTTTAAAACACTGCTAAAAGAGATAGAGGAAGACATAAAGAAATGGAAAGACATGCCCTGCTCATGGATTGGAAGAATTAACATCACCAAAATGACCATCCTTCCCAAAGCAATCTATAGATTCGATGCAATCCCTATAAAAATTTCAACGAAATTCTTTAAAGAGATAATAACAAAAGACCTCAGATATCAAAAAGCCTACTAGCCAAAAAAAGAGAGAACGGAGGCCTAACTATTCCAGACTTTAAGTTATACTACAAAGTCATAATAATTAAAACAGCATGGTACTGGCACAACAACAGACAAGCAGATCAATGGAACAGAATTGTGTGCCCGGAAATAAAACCACACATGCATAGTCAACTAATATCAGACAAAGGAGGGAAAAATTTACACTGGAACAAAGATAGTCTCTTCAATAAATGGAGCTGGGAAAATTGGACTAAAGCCTGCAAAAAAATGGACCAAGACAACATCCTCACACCATGCACAAAACCAACTCAAAATGGATAAAAGACTTAAATGTCAGACCCAAAACCATAATATACATAGAAAACCTGGGCAAAACCCTCCATGAATTATAATTCAGAAATCCCTTTCTAGAAACATCTACCAATGGCAAAAAAAATGAAGGAAAACATAAACAGATGGGACTACATCAGACTAAAAAGCTTTTGTACAGCAAAAGAGACAACAGAAAAAACTAAAAGAAGCCCATCAGAATGGGAAAAATTTTTTGCCCTCCACAAGAGTGATAAGGGTTTAATAACGAAGATCCACGAGGAACTTACACAATTAAACAAAAACAAAACAAGAAACCCAATCAAAAAATGGGGAGAACTCAAAAGACACTTTTCCAAAGAGGAAGTACAAATGGCCAACAGGCACATGAAAAATTGTTCAATGTCACTAGCAATAAGGGAAATGCAAATCAAAACCACAATGAGATACCACCTTACACCAGTGAGAATGGCCCACATTTAAAAAAACAGGCAACAGCAAGTGCTGGCGTGGATGTGGAGAGAAAGGAATGCTCTTACACTGATAGTGGGAATGTAAACTGGTCCAGCCACTATGGAAAGTGGTGTGGAGGACCCTCAAACTAATGAAAATGGAACTACCCTTTGACCCAGCAATCACTCTTCTGGGAACCTACCCAAAGGAGACCTCAGTATGGGTACAAAGGGACACCTATGCCCACATGTTTATTTCAGCACTATTTATAATTGCAAGGACATGGAAACAACCCAAATGTCCCAAAACAGATGAATGGATGAAAAAGATGTGGTATATGTACACAATGGAATATTACTCATCAATTAAAAATGACAAATTAGATGATTTATGATAACATGGACACACCTAGAAGAAATCATTTTAGCAGAAACAAGTCAAAAAGATAAAGACAGACACCAAATGGTTTCACTATTACATGGGACTTGGGAAAGATAAACAAAAAGCTATGAAGAAAAGTCAAAAACAAAAAGCTAACAGATAAATTGAAGTACACAACTCCAGGTTGGGGGTGGGGTGGGACAGAGGGGGAATGATCAGGAAGGATGGGGGGGGGTCAATCCCGGGAATTACAAAGATGTGAAATTTATATTTAAATAAATCATTTGACGTTAAAAAAAAAGAAATTGCATATATGCACATATCTCATTATTTTATTTAGCAATCTCGGTGAGTACTAATAATTAAATTTCTACTGTAGTAATATCAATACTGCAGTACTGACAAAACTGTATAACGATAAACTGTATAAACTATAAACTGTAGTTTATAATACTACATAGGTTTTAATTCACAGCATTATGATTTGACATATATACAAACTACATATGATCCCCACTAAAAGTCTAGTTTCGATTCACTGTCAAACAACTGACCTCCAGTCCCCAATTTGCCCACCTTCATTACAATTCTTCTCATTTTATTCTCATAACTTAAAATAATTTTGGTTTATTTTCATAAGTTTCATGTTTACAGCTTTATATTTTGGCACCTGCATATATTACATTATTATCACCACTAAAACTCTAAGTTTCCATCCATCACCAGGCAATAACTTTTTTTTTTTTGGTAATCAACACTCAATTAAGCTTCCTCAAATTCCCTTTCTCTCTTTTAGAGATATCATATACTTTGCCAAATACTTTGAATTTCAGAAAAATCTCCTCAGTCAAGTTTAAACTTAAAATTGAAATCTAAATTTCATCTCCTGTCCTCATCTTGTCTTTCAAAGCCTATCTCCTTCTCACTTTTTTTTCCACCTTAGCACTGAGAAGGTGGAGATGAGGGGAAATGGAGTTTCATCAAGAACCGTGATATTGTGCCCACTCCTTTCAAGGCCTTTGGACTCTGTTCTAAATGGTGGACAGCATGCTCGGTCTTTTTTTTTTTTTTTGAGACTAGGTCTCGCTATTTTCGCCGGTGGAACTGCAGGCTCTTGTTGCCCGGGGTACCACAGACTCAAGCAATCCCCAGCCTCAGCTTCCCAGGTAGCTGGGATTACAGGCCCAGCTATTAGCATGCTCACTCTTTTCCTAGTCTAGTCTCTCATAAGTGGTATGTCCAAGAGTTCACTGAACTTTAATGGTTTTTTCCACCAGTCAGTAAGAAGTCTCTAAGATTTGTACAATTAGGAAAATTCTTGTGCTCACACAGCTATGCAGCTGTGGATAACTGACATTTAAAACTGATTTTTTAAATTATAAATTAGAATCATAAAAATGAAAACCAAAAAAGAAAATTAAACCAATCAGTGGAAATTTTTTACTGCACACCCTTCATTTCCCAGGAGAAAAAAATCTGCTGACTCAGTCACATAGCCAGCTAGTTAGTGACAGAGTTGAAATCTATTTTTCTAACTTTTCTAACTGGTGTGAGAGCCAAAATTAATAGTCAGAAATAATTCTTTCAATATGTGGCTTAAGGATGGTTGGAAAGCACCGTATAGACTTAAGAGAAAAGGTGAGAAATACTTACATTTTTGTCAACTGTATATGATGTCCACAGGGGCATGAGGATCTCATGGTTGTAAGCACTAACAAAGTGGTGCTGGTAGAGAAGACAGGTAGTGCTATTTTTCCGGAGAACTCTGGGCCTTCCATAGGGTAAAGCATCACGCCGCACAATCTTCTCTTGGGTTGTATGGAGAAAATGAAACCACCATTTTAATGTGTTTACTTAGCATTATGTAATAATATATAATGACACGTTCAGCTGAATTTTTTCTCTACTCAATGTTTGAAAAATTATTTTTATCTGTAAGAAGAATTAACTGCCAAGAGCAAATTTATAAACAATTCAGAAAACAAGATACTCAAAGTTTCAAAACAACACCAAGCTGTTTATAAAGAGTGATTCAGCTGCCACTCAATATATTTCATGATATATCCAAGGTAAATTTCTCTACTTTCCATATGAATAGCAGTCTAGACTGTCAAGAAAAGAAATTCCTTTTACATCAGGTGGTCCCCTGTTACTTCCCTTAATTTTATCGGTAGTTCTCAAATAAGGCTCTGAAACCTGCTTCTACTTTCCAAGCTCAAGAATAAAGCTTGCCTTACCTTCTGCCATGGTCAGATTCAATTGTCTCTGAAAATCATCAATTGGCAAAATCTAAAAAGTTAATAATATAGTTTTTAAGGATTGAGAGGTAAGTTTATTAATGTAGCAAAGAATGTTTATAGTGTAATTATTCCATCAAAGAACAAAGATAATATTTAAAACCATCTTTCTTAAAAAAAAATTGGGTAGCACTTTTACAGCAGTTTGTTTTAGAAGTATAGGTAATATCTTGTACAAGTGAAAATTATCTTTTTGATGAAGATGAAAGGATAGGATGCTTGTGCAAAAAGACAAAATTGTTAGTATACCATATTATCCTTTGAAAAATAAGAAGATAACTGCTAATTTATAATTCTTGCCTCTATTCTTACTGTTGTTATTCTACAAGCATCAAACAAAACCATCTACATCTCAAATTTCTATCTTTATAAACACTCAATTTTGCTCACAAGTATTCACATATTTTCATATTCTTGCAAAAGCTCTAAAGTAAGATAGGAGTAAAAAAGGAACAATGCCATATCTCCATTTTGTCCCCCAAATGATATTTTTTCCCTAAATTTAAAATAGGTCAGAATTTTTCAATTGGAGGAATATTGTAATTGGTCCATACTCAAGACTTCAATGCTAGGGCAATAGCACAGATTCTGATTCCAGATATTTCAAGATACAGCTAGACTTTTCCCAACCTGTATTCAAGGATAGAATTGGCTGAAGTGCAAAAAAATTAGGAGGAAAAATAAATAATAAATGTCTGCATCACTTCAAGTGTCTGTGTCACTTGAATTAAAAAGAAATGTGTTCACTCACTCCCACTCATAAATTTTAATGTGATAATTAAATATTTCTACAACACATGCTGTGCAGAGGATGTTATAAAATTTTGCCAGCCACCCTTGACTTTTCATTTATACTTACTGAGGGATCACATGCACAGCCAAGGTCTCTGGGGGCTGCTGTGATGGAGCACTGGGTCAGGGAGCGGGCTTCTTTGGGATGCTTTGGGATGTAAAAGGGACTCTTTAAAAGGTGGTTAAGACTTCCATGAGTTCCATTATTAGGAGCTGGTGTCAAATTCAGTAAATCTGTATAATTCCAATGATAGTAAAGAGTTACTTAGAAGTTTCAAGGTCATATAAACAATAGACTTGCATTATGATTTTTATTTTTTCAGACCAACTCTATGTGCATACTTTACCTTTATGATAAAACTATAAAAATCTCTTGAATCTTAGAACATTTATGAACATGCTATTCTTACAGGAAATACTGGTATGTATACTATTCTAGTTGCATGCTGTTATATACCAATTACTGGTATGAATATTGTATCACTCTAGTTGAATGCAGTTATATATACCAATCACCAGACTAACTTTTTTTTTTCACTTAATCCTCAAAAACAATTTGTTCAGTTGTCAATAATTGGTAGATGAGTAGTCAGGAGTGCTGTGCTCAAGTTCTCAAAGAGAATCTGTAGTAGACTTTGGACTGAGTCAAAAATTGAAACTCTAAGTAATAGCAAATATTTGCATAGCAAACCACCTACTATATGGCAGGCATTGTTTGAAGTTCTTTCAGATGCATTAACTCATTTAAGTATATAGGCTCCCACTCAAAAGAATTACACTTAGAACATAGGCAAGGTATTGCAAATGCCTAGAGACATACTTAAGACATAATACCCTAACCATAAAAGTATTAGTTAATAAAGTATAGGGTATACCAAGAATATATAGATGGGTTTCTCTCACTTCTACAACCTTGATATCACCATTCATGCAATTGTTATTTCCACCTTAGGTTTCCTATTTTATATAAGTTTCACAGTCCCAAACTCTTTTCTCTGGCATTTCTCCTTGATCTGATCCAATAATTAAACCCAGGACCTGGCACTGGATATACAGATCTCTTCACTCTGGATGTTGAGTTTTGCTAGTCTACGGTCTAATGGAAGAAATGATCAGAATATTATGTTCTGTTCATTTTTTCCAATAGTTTTGGGTCTGGAAGAAGAAAAGTGTAAATGTAAGGTTCTGGTTGCCTCATCATCCATAAATGAACCCACCATATCACATCTCCTTTTGATAAACCTACCCCAGAGATCTGTTTTCAGAAGGGATGAAAGTTGTCTGTTCACACTTACCACACATTAAATTATAGACTTCAATATTTTCAAAGGTGTCAACTTCAAAGCCATGCTTGAATCCAGGTCCATAGCCAATAAAGAGGGCCTAGATTGACCAGAAAAGTAACAGTTTCTCAACTATTTCACTTATGTAGTTGGTTAAAAAAAAAAAAAAAAGCACCCAACAACACATTTCATATTATTTCATATTATCCACATTGCACATACATACATTGCTTTTGTTGATATAAGAGGGAAAATATCATGTCCAACAAATTTTGTAGGAATGTTTTAACCACTCTTGCATATTTACTGTAAGGACAAATTAGTTTTATGAAAATTTATAGAATATTTCTCTTAGCTTTATTATAATTCCTGACTTAAAGTCAAAACAAAATAGATGAAACTGCTTTATCTTTGAAATGAGATATAAATCTAACCCTGCACAGATTTAGAGAGCAAATTTGATAATCATTGCGAAGATATTTTGAAAAACTTAAAAACACTAGAAAATGTAAAATGTTATCTTTAGCAGAACACAAGTATGATATCTTCTCATTTATTATATCATTGCATTAACTGTGGAGCAATATTCTGAGTGGCACACAAATATATGCAAGACATTTACTAGAAAATTCATAGGAGGTGTAAATCACACATGCAGGAAACATAAACATAAAACTTTGAACAAAATTCTACTAATTTAATGTCCAAAATGCAAAAGAACTATATGAAAATCAGATGCTCCATTAATACTCATTTAAAATATACAGAGCCCATACTTTTAATTCTGAAGTTCATTAGGAGGGAACCACACGTGCCCTGATGGGCACACACCTGCAGCTGCCAGCATTCCTTTGCTGGCAACTGCACCCACTCAGCACCCATGGGCATCCTCTGCCATCGAGCTGGCGGGTAAGAGGGCCTCAGGAGCTGGTCCAGGAGCTCTGGACTGGCCCTGGGCCTGGGACAACAGCAGGTCCTAGAGGGCTTGCATGCTAGTTCCCATCACCCCACCCTGTGGGCAATGGGGCCCCTTCTGCTTAGTCCCAGCAGTGGGAAGGGCCTAGGCACTGGCTTGGGAAGTGAAGGTCAGTTTGGCTCACTGGAAGCACAGCAGCACCCATTCAGCACCCACAGGGCATGATACACACAGAACTCACACAACTTAACAAAAACAAAGCAAAAAGCCCAGTTAAAAAATAGGGAGAACTAAAAAGACACTTCTCCAAAGAGGAATACAAATAGCCAACAGGCACATGAAAAAATGCTCAATGTCACTAACAATTAGGGAAATGCAAATCAAAACCACAATGAGATATACCACCTTACACCAGAAAGAATGGCCCACATCAAAAAAATGGGCAACAGTAAGTGCTGGCATGGATGCGGAGAGAAATAAACACACTGATGGTGGGAATATAAACTAGTCCAGCCACTATTTGTGTAGGACCCTCAAACTAATGAAAATGGAACTACCATTTAAGCCAGCAATAGCTCTTTTGGGAATCTACCCAAAGGAGACCTCAATACTTATACAAAGGGATACCCATACTTGAACGTTTATTGCAGTACTATTTATAATTGCAAGGACATGGTAACAACCCAAATGTCCCAAAACAGACAAATGGATGAAAAAAGATGTGGTATACACACACACACTCACCCCCCCCACCCCCCCACCACACACAATGGAATATTACTCATCAATTAAAAATGATAAATTTGATGAATTTGAAATAACATGGATGAACCTAAAGAAATCATCTTAGCAGAAACAAGTCAGAAAGAAAAAGACAGAAACTAAATGGTGTCACTAATTTATGGAATATAGGGGAAAAAAACAAAAGGCCAGGTGGAAAAGTCAAAACAAGCTAACAACCAAACTAAAGTACACAACTGGGGGTGGGGGAATGTGTGAGAGAGGTCAGGTAGGGGAGGCAGTGGGTGAACCCTGGGGAATACAAAGATGTGAAGCATATATATAAATAAATTATTTAAAATATAAAAAATACAATTTGTCAAATTTTTCCAGATATAAACTATTTTTTCAAAAAGTAGGTTTACTCACTTGCATGTTTGAAAATGCATTATCAGAACCATGAAATCCACCTCCACAATATTTCCTCTCTGAAGGATTCCTAATTTTGACATAACACAAATAAAGCACTCATAAAGCAAAACTGAAACCAGGATATTATCCCATTAATAGCTTAGGTTATTATTGTTATAAGATACTGTCATAACCCATCAATAAGGAACTAACTAGTTTGTTAATCAAATAAAAAAAGTAAAACTGTTTGGTACTAAAAAGCATTAAGGGGCTATTTATATCTTTTGTTTTTTAAAAAAAATAACTTTAAGCAAGTGTAAAGAGAAGAAAATCCATCCACATAGTTTTGAGCTTCGACTCTATTAACTATGACTTTGACAACTTAATTATTTTCTTTGAGTTTCAATGTCATCATGTGGGTTGTTTATAAAAATTAAATGATCTAGCCTAAAGAGATATTGGGGACATAGTAGATGCTCACTAAAATGTTAGTTCCCTCAAAAGGGTGAACAATGCCCTTCTTTCATATTCTTCTTACAAACACTAAGCAGTAGAGCAATTTTGTTGATTGAATTTTATCAACTGTTTGGGTTTTGCATTGGTATTGGTATTTATCATTTCTGAGTAACATCAAAAGAATTCAAGTTTTGAGATACTAGAAATACTGACCATCTAAATAGCTTACCAAAGATACCAATTAACAGGTTTATTGATGAATTAGTATAAAAATGAAAACAAAAATAACTGTATAATAATACAGGTAACTGCTATTATAGTTTTTGCCAAACATTTTTGGCATTTTGAGTCTATTAGACACAACTGTAAAATGCTCAAGCAATTCAACAGTAAGTGGTAACACAAATATGGAGGATAAGGAAAACCCAATATGTGCAGACAGAGCAGTGCTTCTTTTCTGGGAGTGTTCCTCCCAGCCCAGGGAACTTTTGGCCGTATCTGGAGACATTTTTGCTATTGTCACAATATAGAAAGGGTATTATTTACATCTAGTGAGTAAAAGACTTAGATACTTACAAACAAGAGAGATAAAGAATCATCTGATCCAAAATATCAATGCTATGCACACTTGAAATTTGTATGTTATAATGCAATGTTACTTTTAGAAAAAATTAAAAGAAAACAAAACAACAATGAGGAGAGGAGGGTGAGGGAGAAAGGCAGGGAATGGAAAACTCCTGCATGGAGTAAAGAGAATGACATCTGAGCAGTCTTTATTTAACAGTATAATTGGAAAGGCACAGCAGTTACCTTAAATTACACACCTATTAGAGTAAATTTGCTTGAGAGATTTTGAGAACTTACAATGCAAGCTGCCACTGAGGGTCCAAATAGAAAGTCAAGAACTCAATTCTATCACTCTTTGCAAAATGCAAGCGCTTCGGTAAGAACTGTTTCAGGTAAGGCTTGAAGTGCTGCTTTGGTTCTCGACACTGACATTGTAGAAAGAAAGGAAAAAACATACCCTCATTTTCTTAAGTGTAAACTTTTCTTGAAGTTACTTTTTAATCCCAATGAATTCTTTCTCACATTTTACCATCATAATCACTAAGTCACACATGCGAAAGTGGATTCTTAGTAACTATCATGTACAAGGTGAATATTTCCACCTAGAAAATATTCCTATTATTACAGAGAAGCAAAATTACTGCTTAAAAGTCACAGGAAACTTAGACTATGTATTAGATTATATTCAAGTCATAAATGATGATCTCATTTTCAAACATTCTTATAACTACAATTAAAAGAATTTTCTTCAAAATTGGAAGAATTTTCTATTAAGTGAAAAAAAATGCTGTATAGGTAAGTCAGTATTAGGACAAAAACTTTAAAAAAACAAGCATCAAACAACAAACTGGGTAGGAAATAGGTCATAATGCCAGTGCTTATGGTAGTAGAGCTATAGATTTTTTTCCTTCTGCTGTTTTAAATGCAAATAATGTGCTGTCATATAACTTTACAGAGACAACAAATAAATTCTTAAAAATCCCAAACCTAGGCCAGGCACAGTGGGGCTCATGCCTGTAAGCTTCAGCCTATGAAGCAGCCGGGGCTAGGGATCGCGGTTCGAGTCCCACCTGGAGCCCGTAGTGAGACCTAGTTCCAAAAAAATAGCTGGGTGTGGTGGTGTGTGCCTGTAATCCCAGCTACCTGGGAAGCTGAGGCAGGGGATTGCTTGAGTCCATGGTACCCCAGGCAACGAGAACCTGTGGTTCCACGGGCAAAAATAGCAAAACCTAGTCTCAAAAACAAACAAACAAACAAATAACAACAAAAAAAAAACCAAACCTAGAAAAATTGGAAAAACCTTAGAAATCATTCAACACTATAGTGCATTTGAATATTATGCAACAGTCTCATGCTGTTTGGTGCAACATGGATGACACTGGAAAGTATGATGCTAAACAAAATAAGTGAGAATGAGAAAGACAGATATTGGATGGTATCTCATACAGGTAGAATATAGAGAAACCAAACAAAGGATAAAATAAAGCCAAACTTAGAAACTAACCCTTGAAGGCTAAGTGCAGAACTGAGGAACACAAAAGTAAAGGGTTGAGAAGAGAGCAAGGAAGGAGCATAATGGACATAGGTGAAGGCCTATGCTTTGGCAGTAGATATGCTGAGGTGATAATGCCTGAAGGGGGGATTCTATACTTTCAAAATACAAATAATAATGTAAACCCACATTAACTCAATAAGTATTAGTAAAACATAAAAATAAATGTCCCAGATGCTCCAAAATCCTACCAAACCAAGAACAAATAATGGAATCTTTCCCCTAAAATCATAGTATACAAAGTAAGCAGTAATTAGATAATGGAAAAAAAAGATACTCACAGAAAGATTCCTGGCAATGCCTTCATAATTAACTGAAGGGGAGAAAGACAAGAATTAATAGCTGATGATATGCTAGAATTAGAAATAAAAATACATAAAAAATAGAGAGTTTCAAGCTGTTAAACCCTATATTTAAATATTAGAATAAGTTTCAAACAGTTTAAGTCATTATCTATCAGTGACTGACAAAAGAAACAGATATGTAGAGACATATTCTGTTACACTATTTTACATTGTTACTATTACCATAATAGAAAATATATAAATCATACAACATGATATATTATTAAATGAAAAAGTAAGCTATAGAACATTCAATCTACCCAGCTGTCTATCTACACATCTATCCATTCATCCAGCTGATCATCTATCTAGGTGCCTGTCCATTAGTCTGTCCATCCATCCATGCATATATTCACCCATCCATCAATATTCCTTCCATGCATTCACATACATATCCATCCTCCCATATATCTGACCTAGTATGATTTTACTGTGTCAAGTTTTAAAATAATGTGTTTTACATATGCACAATAAATATCTGGAAAGACACAATCTAAATTTAACAGTGTTTATCTCTAAAGAAAAGAACTGAGCAGTAAGTTAGGGGATATAGCAAAGGAAATTGTATTTTTCACTTTATATATTTTGATATTCAGCAATAAAAAGACAAGATAGTCTTGAAACTGAATTTGCATGTAAGTCCACAGTGTACTTAGAATAGTTGGTGCTACTTCCTAAGATTCTTTTACCAATACTTTATAAAAGCTTGAGAAAATTATTCACATAAAAAAATCACTGAATATACATATATGTAAATAAATATGTAGTTTTTGTTTTAATTTGAGAAACTTAGAGGCCTAATTATGATAGGAGTAGGCTAAAGCTTAGCCATCTCATCCTAAATATTTTTGACCCCCACAACTTTTATAAGTGGTTATAATAATCATATACGGCAGTTATACTTTCTTAAAAACTATTTAAAGCTTCTGATGTATGTAGTACCATGCCATTATATTTGCAAAACTATTTTTTTGATGTGAAATCCATTTCTCCTCATAAATATTCAAGAGTATACTGAAATAAATAGCACTGAATGCACAAATGTAACTTAGTTTTGATAATTGTAATTTTTTCCCTTCCATATTGAAGTTAATTATATCAAAAATGTAAATTTGTCCTTGTTATCTCAAAATTATTAAAGATCCTGATCAAAGAGTGTTGTATGAGACCTAGTGGTGATGGAGTGAACACACCTGCACCCACTGACTAGGCCTCTGAGGAGACTCACAAACTAGAAATGCTACACTGTTTCCATTTCCCAGAAAGGTCCTTTCCAGCTGTGCTTATTGAGAGTCTCCTTGGAGGAGCCTACTCCCTACTCCCTGCTCCTTATTTCCCTCTCCTTGTCACTTTTCCCTGACCTTGAACATCTTCTTTGATCATCCTGGGAAATGCACCTGTAGAAAATAATGAGCTAGCCATCCAATAACAAGCTAGTGAATGAGAAAACATATGGCATAGTTTTCATCCTTCCTTTGAATTATGTAACTGATAAAGATACTGTCTTAAACAATAAACTTTGTTGCAAGCTTGCTTTGTGTTTTCTGCATGCAGTCATTTTCCTTTAAGACTTCCAGCAGGAAGTAAGAGTGCTTGGTGGGTCTACCTTGCACAACACATGCCCAGGCCCAGGTTCACTAGAACCCACAAAGAGTAGGGTACCACAGAGGTACAATTATAAACAGGCTTGACAAGCAATAAGAAATATTTAAAGAAAAAAAAAAAGTTTTGGCATTTTGGGTTCCCATGTAGCCAAGAGAGAATATGAAATTTCTTCTTCTCTGTTTACAAAATATTTTCTCACTGTTTTCAATAAAGTCATTTTTATGGGCAAAACCAGCTGCTTATTGAATTAATCATCTCTTCTAGCATTCCTCCTCATCATAGAATATTATTCTAGAACAGATATGAATGGTTTTAATGGAATGTCATTAATTAAAGGTGAGTAAATGTAGCTGAACTTTTCTCTTAAGGTTGTTTATTTTCTAGATAAGTCATCTAGAAACCAATACAAGAAAAACATACTTAACAACAAAATTGTAAGCTTATGCTTAACCATGAGTAACTAGCAGATATGTAGTTAGACTGAAGTCCTCATTTCCAGTTTCATAAAATTCTTTTGGGTGTAGAAGAAGTGCATGGGAGATTTAATGACAAAAAGGAACTTAATTGATCTGCTTTAACGTAGAGATATGATGACTCAGTGGAGCAAATACTGAATATAACCATATTTAAAGTTAGCATAAAAGCATACTTACATGAATAGTATTTATCTGGGCTATCAGAGGGTCTCAATCGAGCTGCAGGTCCATATACAACTTTAATATTTTTAACATCTCCCAAATATTTGTTCAGATACACATATTTCTTACAGCTGCCTTGTTCCATGCCTAGGAGAAAAATTTCCAAACATTGCAACTTTGATAGAAAAGTTAACATGTGTTAACAGAAATCCTTTTACCTTTTAGAATTTAATTCTGATTTATGTTAGTTGAATAGCTAATGGATAAAACTCAGAATCTGCTGAGTTTTCAGAATCAGAATTTTCTGGTATATAATGTATCTTTTATCATCCCAATGCTATACACAAGCATGGTTTATAAAAACCATAGTAAGTGAAATAAAAACAGCCAAATTTGAACACACTGCATTTACTGTCATATTTATCACATAAAAAAACTGAAGAGGTAGGAAATATTTAAATTAAATGTAGACTGTTAGATTGACTAAAATTTTAATATTGAAAAAAAAGTTTAAGTTCCCAAATTCCTAATGGAAACCTTCCAATCATGAAATGGGTGTTAGGTGGTTTTAAGGCTTTTTAGGCTTCTGTTAATTCTATTTTTAACTTATACTTATGTTTAATGTTTCTTAAAGACTTTCCACAACAACTACATATTTTAAAAAAAGAATCAATAGTAATAGAGGAAATGTGAAACATGAATCAATTAAGTAAATCTGAGGAGTAAATGAAGCAAATTCAGATTACCGTGATCTGAAATAAGGATGAGGTTCAGGCATCTGTGCAAATTCAGCTCTTTTAGACCATCCATCAGCATGCCCACCATGTTGTCAACCCTCTGCAATGCTCTGATGACCTAAAAAAGGGACAGAATCTCATGCGATGATCCATACTGAGGTCTATTTCTGCTTAATGCTATTTCTGTCAAAAAAGAAAAGCTTCAGTGGATGCAAATACTACCATGAACTGCTTCATGTCAGACTAAGACATATCAAGTAAGACAGAAAGGGCATGAAGTAATTGCTGACTGTTAACAAGGGAAGGTACAGTCCCATAGACCTCAAGGGTAAGTCCTGGGAATGACGTTAGCTGATCTGATGAGCATTCTCCCTCTTTGAGGTTAAAAATGTTACTCCTTAGACCATACCCAACATAAATCAAAGTAACGGTAGCTGAACTCTACAATGTGGAGTCAGAAATTAATGTATTCTTAGCTATTACTTCATTTTCTATAATTAATTTGCTCTTGTACTTTCTGATCATTTAAATATTTATTTATGTAAATATTATGCCTCTTAAGTTTCAAAACAGCTAAAATTATTCATGAAATACTTTATGTAGTGCTGTGTAGTCTTTAAAAAGCCAAATTCTCAGGAATACAACACATCATTTCCTCCACAACTGCATGTATTTTGCATATCATAAGGTGAAAGAAAGACCCATGATTTTGGCAAACAGCTTTTGCACTTATCTTCCCCTTTTCCTTGTAAAACCACCTGGGAAAAATGCAATTTTATATGGGTTTTCTATAATATACCAAGTCAGTCTAAACTTTATAGTTGGTATATTTCACTGTAATATGAAACAGGTTCTTTTTTTTTATTTGTTTAAATGATAGTTTATTAATTAAAGAAATAAATAGAAGTAGGTTCTTTTAATACAGCTTTTAATTCACTCAAGGATATCCAGACTACATGAATTGGAATTTTTAATTATTTTTAAAAAAGGGGTTTTAAATAGCCAGTAATGAGCCAGTAATGTTAGTATTTAACAGAGTTTATAAGTTAATAAGTATGATTTGAAAAGCAATGAGCTCAACCTTAAAGGAAGATAAATAAAAAAAACAGAAACAGAGAAATCTGGTGAATTAGAAAAGACAGTACTGATTTTAAAACATAGATAATGGGATAAACAATTACAAAATGATCCTTAGATTTAGTTGTGGCAATATGAACTAGACATGGATATTGAATACCAGTATCCAGTAAAAGAATAAAAATGATACTAGCATCTGGTCAATTGTTCATACCAGGATAACAGCTATGAGAGACTTTTTCCTTGGGCCAATTGTGACACAGCCACACTGTTGGTGACATTGTTTATCCCACCTCTATGGGAGACATTTTTGTTTAGTGGAATGACAGATGCAAAGCAAAGGCACATAGGGCTACTAAATAGAGTGGATGGAGATGGATTTGATGGGAAGAATACAAAAGTAAGTATAATCCTAAATATGAGCCATCTTCCCTTCTCTTCATTCTATTTTTATCTGATGAGATGGCATGCAAGAGGAACCTGTTCTTTTAAAGAACAAACCCAGAGTAAAAAATCAGGAGAAGCAAGAAACATGAGCGTGTTTGTTCTCTTCCTTCTACTGGTGCTGAAGTGAGCATTGAGAACAAACAGCACCTTCAAAATCAGGGTTCTCAAGAGACACTCAGGGTCCTAGAGTCTCTCAGATTCACAAGCTGTACACCTAAACATTTATCTATTGGAATCATCTATGGCAAAAGATAAGACAGGATTCTGAGACTAGAGATGCAGGCAGTACCTCTTCTCCTTTTCATTCTGACCAAGAAAAATCACAGATCCTTACTCACCATTTCTTTTCATATGTCAGGTCAAAAATAAAATATAAATCCTAAGGAAACTAGAAGTGCAAGAGGTACCTGATACAGGTACTTGCAGAAATACAAGGAAAGGAGCTCAAATCATTTTCCCATCCTAATGCTTCCTGTGTTCCAAGATACAGAGACAATATTTCCAAGCAAAAACTAAAATAATATTTGATGTTTTAAAGTACTATGCTAGTGACAGTCAGGAGCATGTCAGGATGTCCTGAAGGAGTACTAGGTCAAATAGGAGGCTATATGAAGAGTGTCATATCATTTACCTAGTTTTAATCATACCATTTACCTAGTTTTAATCTAGTTTCCTAGCAGTCACTCAATGAAACAATGATTATTTTATCTTCTCCATACTTTTGATAAAGTTCCACACCCTTTCATCCTCAAGTTCAATTTTAAGTATTGTCTCATATGATCTGAGGTCTATTAAGCAACAGAAGATTCCACAGGAATTGTCTCATGCTATTTGATGGATTATCATTTCCATAGAAAACTGGAGTTTCACAGCTACAAAATTTTCAAGGGAAACTAGTTTTTAGGCCAATATAGGGGATTGTAGATTTAATCATCATTCAGTTTAAGTAAGCTATAAACAAATCTCCAGCCTCTTATTTTGGTCAAAACACATCTTCTGCTGTAATAAAACTGCACTAAATGCATGTTTCTTACAGAATACATGTAATCTTATAAAATGCTCTAGAAACCTGTTTCAAAGCAAGTTTGGGTTAGATGTTACCAGGTTTAGTGAAGGAATCACTGATAAAAATGTACTTACTTCACTGCTGACTGGTCCATACAAATGACCTGAAGAATCTGGTTCTTCTAAATACAGAGTGTAAAAGTGTGGTCTAAATCAAACAGTATCAAAATGTAATATTTTATGAACACATGTAAAACAGAATGGAAAGAATAATTCAACAATTGATATGATTATAAATTCTGTCACTTAGGGTAACATTTCTAGACTTGCTGAGAAATAATTTACAGCTTTGGAACTCTTCAAAATGTGACTATAATAGTTCACAGAAAGTTCATTTGGATATAAAAATAACATAGCCATTGCAAAGTTTTCTTGCAGTCAATTTAGACATATTATGTAGAAATTTCTTAAGGCATATTTACAATTAGTTGTCTACATACCTTTCATCTTGAGGAAGTTTCAGCCATTTAAGAATAGTCAGAATTCTTTCTTCAAATGGTATAGAACTACAATTAAAAATAAAATAAAATAAACTTGTGGCAACTGTTTGGCTCTAAAAATGTAAACATTTTTCTTACTGAATATTATATCAGAGAGACAAACAATACAGTATGCCAACTGGGGGAAACTAATATAAAAATTTTAGCTGAAAATAAAGCTTCCTAACAGAGGAACAAAAGTTAAGTTTTATTCATGAAAAGGCTGTCATCAGGTTTAAAATTTTTCTTATACTCTACTTAAGGATATTATGTCTGCACCTTCGAAGAAAATTGCAATCACATGTATCACCCATGTGTCCATACATTTTATGAAGTGTAACTCATGAAGAGCTCCCTCACTGCAGAGTCAGTAAAACAGGAAAGTAAGAATCTGACAAGCAGACTTCCCTAGGCAGCATTTCCCCAGCAGCATCAGTGATGCTTTCTTCTGGGCACAGGGTTTGGCTTACACAGCTCCATCGGAGTGCTTGCTCCACCCCAAATAGTCATCTCTGTTCTCTTATTAACCCTGGAGAAGCTAAAGAACATATAACACTAAGTTAGTGTCAGTCTTTAAGCCACCATGTGCATAAGGCATGGTACACAAAATCTCAATTACTATCCATGAATGGAAACATTAGAGAAGAGATACTGTATTGTACTCATGTGAACCACAAATAAACAATACCATAAAACTGTCAAAGTTAATAGTTATGCATGTCTCATCTGGAATTTCTAATCTTTCTGTTTATCCCCCAACTTCATAGTTGCATTGATTTTGCGAGAGAAATTTCCTAGTGTCACCAAAGTTGGTCATTTCATGTTCTAAAGACAGTCTTCTGGAAAAAAAAGGTTTCCTGATTGTTTTTTTCTCAATACAACATGGATTTTGAATATCACAAGGAGGTTTTTCTCATCAGTTATTCATGTAGCTGATTAATTTGGAAATGCAAATTCAGAGATGTCATTAATATCATCTTTAAATAATATTTCCAGGCACCTGTGTTCTCTTCAATACTTTTTTTTCTTTCTCATTCCTTTTCTTCTTAGAAGTAAGTGGGGCTCCTCTCTGACATCTCTACTTTGACCATTCTTTGTATATTTTTACCCCTGCCATAAGACCTGTATTTAATGCAAACATTACCAGTGCTTTCTAGAAAACTTCTAGGAAAAAGTGTGTCTCCTTTTACTATCTATTCATCATTCATCCAAAACTCTTTGAGAGACAATCTCTATTTTGAATGTTCTCATTTTTCAGCTGACACATAACTCCAATGCTAGAATTTAGCATTTGATTAAAAAAGAGAGGCTGAGATAAAAACAATGAGTTAATCGATACTTAAAGGTTCTAGGAAAAGTACATGTACACATACCCATTATACATTTTATAGATGTCTGGGAAAACTCCATTAATTTGCACATCTGATCCTGGCCAAAAAAATGTCCCACTCTTCAGACCCTGATAGTGAGCAGTGAGCCAAATCTGGAGAGGATAATGAAGGAAAGTCAGGAAACAATGAAACATTCATTTACAGGGAAAGTAAGATGCCCACAATAGTAATGTATTACTCCCAAAAGCAAGAGTATTTTTAAGGTTAAACTTTCAGGCAGTTAAACTACAAAATAATTGTGTCATATGACTCTACATAGCAGCAACAAGAAATTAAATAGCCAGAGATTAAATTAAAATTAAATAGTATGGATATGTCAATTGGTAAATCATACAGCTTTGGAGCCAGGCCCCTTGAATGATCCCTCTTAAAAGAAGAAAATTCATAGATACATAGGTTTACTGACATTTCTACTTATATAGAGCTATTACTGAAAACTTGTTACTGTGAATTATACTTCTAAACAGTATTCCTGTAATCATCCTCATCCTAGATTAATAGTAATATTCACAATAATCCCATGAGGTAATTAATTGTATTATCTATACAATATCTATAGGAGATACAATATCTATAGGAGAAAACTGAGACACTGAGATAATTCGCCCAAAGTCACAAAGATTCAAATATCAAAGTTAAAATTTGAATTTATAATCTGCAAATTAAATGTCATGTACTTTTTTCTTCTCAGAAGACTGTCAAGAGTACTAAATAAACCCAATGACATTACTGTAACAATTTTAAAAAAGTAAAAGGTGACCACATCAAGATGACAATAAAAATCTTCTGATATATAAAAAGAATATATTCAAATGAAGACAAAGTTAACTTCCTTCAGAATCAATTAGCTTTTTCAAATCAAAATATTACCTCCACTACTGCTACTTGCTCAAGGCAGAATCAAGCAATAAAGACAAATTTAATCAGTTCTGAGACAGACCACTATCACTACACATAATGATATAAGTTTTATTTAGGATTATCAACCCTCATCTCCAGTTACAAAAAATGATATAGACACATTAAATGAAGTCACCAAAGAACCTGGTGCTTTATATTGATTGAAATACATGAGACAAAGGGAGAATTTATTTTAGAAGCTAAAATAAACAACTCACTGGTTCTCCTTTATACCACTGAGGATTAAATTTTTCTTTACTTTTGAGTGCAAAGGAAGCATTCATTTTGGGATCATACATTTTGTTGTCAATGATGCCATGGGATTCTGGATAAAGTCCCTAAAAAATATAAAACACAGCTTTTATACAAGGTTTTAAGGCTAAATAAGCAAAAACAAAATAAAGAAAAGCTATGAGGAAATTAATAAATTTAGGAAAAAACAAAAAATATATATTGTAAAAACACAATAATCATTCCAAATTTTACGTAGTATTTGTTTTACATTCTATAGAAGGAGAAAATAAGAAAAGAATGTCATGAATGAAGGTCTATATAAATAAGAAGTCTTCCAGATTCTAAAGACAGCAGTCTGTAGTCTACTCTCCTATTATTTATTTGTTTGTTTGTTGCCATCCTCTTGCATGGTTGAGTAAAGCATTTCTGCAGAACAAGTTCCTTTTGGAACTGGTTGATATAAGCTAAAGTATAAATTCTGGCCTTCAACCTAAAACCTAGTGAATTCTACTTTTTTCTGAATTCAAACAAAATCTGAAAACTTTGAAAGAAAAATAAGGCTGTAATCCTATTAGAATCAGACCAAACATATTATTCAAATACACAAATCAAGACGATTAAAAATGACAAACTGAGAACACATGAGTATGCAATAGTTTCTGAACTCATAAGAATTAACTATAAAATTAGTAAGAAAAATACATACATACATACATACATACACACATACATACCCCTCTAAAAAGTCTATTAAGGAAATAAGGAACTTACTGTGACGATGCTGTAATGATTGGGGAAAGTTTTTGTTGGGTAAACTGGTCTCATGTTTTTAGCATATGTTCCACAGCTTTCTACAAGGAACAACAATCAAAGATTGCTATTAAACACAAGTGACAATCTGTTTGCCTCAATTAGGTTTTATATCATATAAGTTTAAATCATTAATGGACCCAGGAGAGATTTACAGCCACATCAAAGTTCAAACTGAATTATAAAAATTATGGATTCAAATTAGTAACAATTTTTCCCTTAATCAGAAAAATATTAAACATAAATTAGCTTGAAGTAATTAGACCATATTCATCAATAATATTAAATAATATTGGTTATAAATACATCGCAAGCTAAAATCTTCATCTGAGACGACTTGATGATTACATACATAAATTGCAAGAGCTAGTTAAAAAAAACAAACAAACAAACAAAAAAAAACAAAAAAAAACTACTCCAGGAGTTAAATCTGCAAAATAGAAACATAGAAACAAAGGTAAAACAAAACCCGCAAATCCAGACCTGCTAACTCTGGCCAGAAAACTCACTACTACCCTAAAGACAAAGGTAACTTCTAGCTTCAACTCACAGAAAGCACAGAAGTCAAAGTCTCCTAGTTTAACTTTAGTGACATACTCTCTTCTCCCATCTTTCCTGATGAGGAAGGAACACATCAGTAGTGATTCTAGCATTTCAATACCTCACCCCCAAATGGGCATGTGTATCAATCTATCTCAGCCTTTAAATAGTTCAGAACTACAATGGCCTAGATACATGCCTCAAAGATCCAAAGTTAATGGCACATTGATTTCTTTTCAAATCCAGCTGTAAGTTACCTACAATGCCTGAATTTTGAATTCTGGACACCATGTTTGCTACCATGAAGAATAATGAATGGATGAAGGTCTATTATAAAAAAAGATTAGATTCAAACTTCAAGGAATACAATCTTATGGCTGATAAAAATAGTCTTCCCTGCCCATGCACATATAAAACCTATTTTCTTTCAAGTAGAAGCTAAAAAAAAACTAAAAACCTTAAAAGTTCTCCAAGAATTACTTTGGCTGGCCACAAAAGATATATAAAGATATTTACCATGAGTGAATTTAATGTTGAAACCAGTCTCATACATTCAAATTCTGATAAATAATACTTTACACTTCCAAAAACACTAAAAATAGTTGTATTTACTCACTTCTATTTCAATCTACTATTACAGTGCAGTGACTTATATAATAATCACTTATAACAAAATTTTATAACTTTTAGGATTAAATTTAATAATGATACAAGTGATATCAATATTACTGCTGGTTAGTGTTTAGAAATTTTGACAGTAATACTAAGAAAAAATCAATTCTGTTATATTAATAACTTACAGAATAATCACTGAATTGGGACTTCAATATTGTGAAAAAAGTTGGAAGGATGCTACAAAATTACAGGCAAAAGTTCTATGGTTACACTACCAGTAGATTTAAAAACCTAAAGTTTTTGAAATTCTATTCTAAGATGAAATGCTTGAAGTAAATAAGAGATTCTTCCACAAAAGGAAACAAAAATTCCAATTTAAAAAAAAAAAAGCCACATATGTATATATCATCCAAGGGATAACAAACCCAATATAATTATTATCTTAGAAGTGTTCAAAGAAAAACTTAATAAAGACTAGCTCTTATCAGGTTCAAATACTTCATGATAAAGTTTAGCAAAACAGATTCTGTCAGTATTTTTCCAAGGAGAGAGCCTCCCCGAAGTATCTCTTGAAATCATGATACCCCCAACTTAAACTCTGAATTTACTCACTTAGTTTGCTAATAACAGGAAGAAGTCCACCCCAAGTGTGTAAATATTCTGCTCTGAAACCATCCAAAGAAAACAAGAGGGTAGGAGGATTTTCATACCTGGGTAAGAAAAAAGGGAAAAAAATATCTTTGAAGAACCAGAAAAAAGATATGCACCCAAAGTATTTATCCTTCCATGACACAGGTCAAGTGAAAATTTTCCACTGGTATGAAATATAAACTAACAAGCTCATCAAGTATATTTTACAAGCATACATACATATATATAATGTACTCATATAGTATTTATTTATTAGTATTCATCCCACTTTGAGCTATCATATAAAGAACACCATCCATGGTTGCAGTTTCTCCAAAAGCTAGACCAAATCCTATAAATGTAATAATAGCATAACAATTTCCCAATTTGCAGAATAAATGTTGACAATATCAATTCTAAATTATGCTCGTTTTCCTGAACAAACTTTTTTGATATGGTATCTCCTTGAATCTAATAAATAGTACTTTGATTTACAGAAATATACATAATACTTAGTTTTTCATTTTAATATATACGAGATGTTAATATTTTAATAGAAAATTTTCCGAGGTATTTACTACATTTGAATATTTAAACCACAAAGAAAGGACCCAAAGCTAGGTACACACACACTCACACACACACACACACACACACACACACACACACACACTACATTGTTAATGTATATGGTGCAGCAATCTACAGAAGGAAAAAGAAAATGAACAAAGAAAACAAAACAAACATCTAGTCTCTGGCAACAAAAATGACAGTTACTAAAGGGAAAGAGGGTGAGGGCTGGGAGAAACACAATGAGAGGATCAACTGGAGAGTGGTGAGTAGTACTATAACTTTAGTTATATAGTGTGTACAGTACATAAATTTGTACAAAACTGTACTCCTAAAATTTACATAGCATTGAAAACCAATGATACATTGTAATGATATAATGATGCACTGTAAACCAATGATACATCCAAGAAAAGAAAGAGAGCAAGCACTTTATTTGCTTTTGATTCTAGAATCTGGAAATAAACCAAAAAAAGAAAAATCACCTGCACATACATTGATAGACTCAGCAAGAGAGTAACTTGAAGATGACAATTACACAGTCACAATAAAACAGAAATTTTGCAGCTTCTAATAACATCTAATAATGACAGGACAATGGTGTATCACTGGCTAACTATGCAAACTAACTGTGCAAAATCTTTCCACTGAAAATTTACTCAGCAATTTAATATTTGAGAGCAGATACCGAGTTGACCTTGCCTTTTTAAACTGTCTCCTTGCCAACTTACTTTTATCCATAAACACAAATAGAAAAAGAAGAAATTGTGTATAATTTTCATCAGTGTCAATACCACAACTCTGGTGGGAGACAGCTGAATCAGTGGCACATTATCTCAGTGGTCCACATGTGTCAAAAATCATCTATAGTCACATAACAGAAAAGACAAAAATCAGTTTACTTGGCCACCAGGTAAATGTGTTTGAAATTATAATCTTGTAAAAAAAGAAGTTACAACACTATGCACCTAAAATCTATATAACATTTTTAACCAATGTTACTTCAATTAAAAAAAAAAAAACTAAAAAAAGAGTTATATTTCCACTGGAAGAAGCAACATTACAATTGAAAAATAGTGATCAATGTTAAGAAGAAAAAGATTTTGAATTCACGAAGTCTAAAATTTCTAATGTACTTAAATGACAGATTTTAGAAGTATGTGAGAAATTCCCTTTTAAAACAGTCTTTTGTTGAAAATTCTTGGATTGGGTTAGTTTTTGAAGAAGTTGTTATTGTGACTTTAAATTAAAAAGCACTCTCCCACCCAAGGGGGAAAAATACATATAAAGCAAAAATAGACTATATATATATATATATATAAAATAAACTATGTGTGTATACATATGTATACATATATAAGCAATTATATGTATATATGTATATATACATATACACATGTTTACAATATACATATTTTAATTTATAGTCTATAAATTATGAAACAGTTTACATATAAATATACTTTATTATATATGTGTACATCTATACACAGACATATATATATATATATATATATACACACACAAAATAGATAAAATATTGCTTTAAAATTTTTAATTCTTAGTAGTTTGGAAAATCATTACTATGGTCATTACTAGTATTACTAGTATTCCAGATAAGCAGGTTTCACTTCTACATATTCAACCAACTGCAGCTAGAAAATATGTACTATGTAATTGTTTACACTGGTTGTGTCTATACTGAACATATAAGACTTTTTTCCCATCTCATTATTCCCTAAACAACATAGTATAACAACTGTATAAAAAAATTGACAGGTATTACAAGTAATCTAGAGATGATTTAAAGTAGAAGGAAGATATGCATAGGTTACTACATTATTTTATACAAGAACTTGAGTATATGGATTTTGGTATCTGCAGTGACCTGGAATCAATCCTGCACTAATTGTGAATTGTGTTGGAATTGCACGCCAAGGAATTGTGACAATAATTTTAAAAAGATAAAAATGTATCTCTAAAGATGAATAATTTGGACCAAAAATGGGGCCTTACCAAAAGTAATGTTTTATGACCAACAAATAATCATCATTTTCATTTTGAAGACAGAAAATTTGGTATTTCTAAAAGACAAAAATTGATATTTCAGTATTCAATCTTACCCCACTGGACACTGTGGCTCATTAATGTTCTCACATGTTTCTTCTGCCCAACTTTTCTCACCTAAAATATTTTTAAGAAATGAAACAAGTTGAACACATTTAATAGTAACAACATTTGTGATACTTGTGAGACATATTAAAACAGGTTCCAAAATCAAAATATTTCAACAAATACACAGTATTTGTTGAAGAAAAAAATGTATAATTGTAAGACTAAAACATACTACTATATTTGTGAGAAAAGCACCTTTTCCATTTTCAAATTGTTAACATTTTCAGGCCAAATTAACAATGTCCCTTCTATCTACCCAACAAAATCTAGCATTATATCCTTAATGTCTGGGAAGCCAGTTTCCATCAAAGAATTTCAATATATCCTGTAACCTCCAGGAAAGATATCATAATAACATCAGATTAACATAATATCTATAAACTTTTACAGTAACTTCATATTCAATCTCTCAACACAGAACAGATATGTTCAGTTACTATAAGGGAATCTATTTTTAAAATCTATTTACAGTAGGGGAATCTATAGAAATCAGTCAGTTCTGCAAAAGTGATCTTTCTACAGATAAAATAGCTCGTATAAAAATAATAGGGTGAGAGAGTGACTAAAATAAATAAGATTGGCCCTGTGTATACAGATTAATTATTAAGCTGAGTGACAAGTACAAGGTCCATAAGCTATTCCACTTTAGCACAGGTTTGGGATTTATTTTTTCAGCTCATGTAGCTGGCCACTAAATATGACTCCTAATGTAAAAACACCACCTATGCAGAACCAGGTAAGCCCTGAAGAGCTGTCAGGAGGTGGGAGCAGCCAGAGGAGATGTGGAGAGCAGACCTAGACACACGGAGCTGTAGTTGATGCAGCAGTCACCCTTGTCTTTGCAGTCATCTGAGCAAGAACAAAGGCCTCTGGCCAGCCTTTTCTCACCACATCTGAATTTGCTGCAAGTCCATATATGTTCTAGAAACAAATATCAACAAAATGCTTTTCAGGCCCAAATTCAACATTCAAAGCAAACATAGAATTGTCATCCAGAGCAAGATAATAAGAGAGGAAGAACTATTATTTCATAACTCTGGGTCACAGACACTATCACCACTCTGGTCAATGTGAAGTAACACACAAAAAGCATGCAGGTATTGCTGGTTACTATCACACTAAAATCCTAGAATTGATGATTTTAAACATGAACAAACATCACTGTCATTATCCAATTCATATGTAGATCTGTATCTTCCATCTGTCATTTTCAAAGATCTCAAAGTTTCATTTAAATCTGACTCACTCCCATTTGAATATTATTTTATATCATATATTGATAAGTTCAAGTCAAACTGAGAATATTTCCATATTTGGATAGTTCAATTTTAAAGTTTAGGTGGCTACTTAAGAATTTGTACTTTAAAGTCAGGCACGGCGGTGCATGTCTGTAAGCTTCAGCCTATAAAGCAGTTGGGGCTAGGGATTGCAGTTCAAGTTCTGCTGGGGGCAACATAGCAAGACCTAGTGCCAAAAAAATAGGTGGGCATGGTGGCACACGCCTGTAATCCCAGCTTCCTGGGAAGCTGAGGCTGGGGATTGCTTGAGTCTGTGGTACCACGGGCAATGTGAGCCTGCAATTCCATGGGCAACAATAGCAAGACATAGTCTCAAAAAAAAAATTTGTACTTTATTCAGATAGTTCACACACTTTGAGAATTTAGTTTAAATATACATTATATCACATCGGTTGCCAGCATAGATTATGAACAGAATTCTGCTGTTAAATTTATAATGAAGGCAAATTTGTAAAAATTTGTTTCAAAAGGAACTGCTGAAACATAAATGTGAAAGTCAAAAAAAGGTGTATGTCAAATTCTTTAAAATTTCAAGTGTGTTGAGTTGATCACGTAACAAAAAAAAATTCTCTTTGATCTTTTACTAATGCTCCATCTTTTCCCTGCACATCTTTACCTGGTTCTATACACGTCTCCTGGTAATCGAGACAGCAATTTCCAAGGTCAACGCAGGCAACATCACAGCGACAGTTCCCAAATGTTCTCTCAAAACAGCGACCTTTACAACTTTTAACTGAAAAGTATTGAATGAGTCAGAAATCTCTAATTATTGTAGCATTACAAAGTGCAACATCAACTAGTACACCTAAGTTAGCTATATTCAAACAGTACTTTACAAAACAAAAGGAATGACAAAATTACCCATGAATCTATTCATAAATACATAGAAAGTGATACAAGCAGAAGGCAATCATACACAGTTTGTTAGTTCATCTTTTGACACAGAAAAAGAGAACTTTCATCTTTAATTTGTTACAAATCCAACTTAGCCTGCTAAGACTTAAATCCTTGTGGATAGTAGAAAAAAGTCAGAATAAGGCTTGTTCAGAATGTTTCACACTCTTTGTTGACTTAAACAGCCATTGGAGTTATGTAGAATTTTAAGATGTGAGAAAAGATATTTAAAGTGATTCTATCAATATTCCAGAAAGAAGACCTGACTCATCTCACTTAGTCTTGGTGCAAAGAAGTACATGATCGGAGAACTGTCTTCCCACCATCACCTAAGACAGCCTTTTCACCTTCAGATGCATTAGGTTTCCTCCTAGGAACCTAAGACTCCTCCATGACTCCCCTGCTCTTAAGCTTTTATAAAATGTTGTCTGGCTACTCCATCACTTATTTACATTCTTATCTAGATTGTTTGGTTACTCTTCCACACTCACATCCAACGACAAAGACTAAAGACCACACGGGTTTTGCTCTGTACATTGGCTCCTTGGTGCCAGGAAAGGTACTTGGCAAGTAGTTAAGTTTTGTTAAATGGATAAGATGTCGATTGGAAAGAAGGTACTTTTAATTAAAACAGCAATTTTATGTTGAAACTTGTTACGAGATGCCTCCAATAAAGTAAGTTTCAAATGGATTACTAGTAAATTAGGATGGTAAGAAAAAATCCACTTGTAAAATAATGGAAGTTCAACAGACAAAAAAGAATAATCCCAGCTCTTTAATTTAATATAGCTTCCTGATCTACAAAACCCTGAAGGAATTTAAATTTCATTTGACACTAAGAATTCAGGCAACTTTAAGAACATGCAATAACAATAATAATTCCTAGTGTCAGAAATATTAACTTCCTGATCTAAGAGAAAAATTGCAATTAATTAGAATAATAGGTATTACTTGTTTTTACCTATTGACTGGCATTTACCTACTATTTTACCTAAAGGGGTTTTTAAAAAATACTAAGCATATTATGACGGGTTTAGATGAAATTTACTGCTTTCAATCCTTCAGTTTTATTTTTATGTGTCAAACTGAACTCAAGTTGAATTACTTATAACTAAAGACTTCATGGGTAAACACTAAAGCCTTTAACTTCTGAACTTTGTTGATAAAAAGATACTTAAGTTTGAACAGAATGCTTACTAAATGCATAAAATGACCACATTTCTTTCAACAATGATAGCTTAACAATCATTACAATTTGAAATATTAAATTGCAAGTTAATAATTTACACAGGATATAAAATAATATAATTTATAAATAATAATAGTAAATTATAATTAGTATGACAATAGCCAAATAGCAAAAGAACTTGTTTAATTTTCAATACAAAATTCCCTGAAGATTATCAATGATTTGATAACATAAAAATCCTACAGTGTCAAAATAATGATTGTACTATGGTTCAGATTTTATTATTTATAGCAATCCTGTCAGTGGAGAGATTTTGGCACTCAATATAGAGAAAAACACTTATGTAGAAGCTTATAAATAGAGCTATTGCTTTGAAATCACCAATTTCCACATTTTTTAATCCCTTAAGAGCATGCAGTGATGTTTCTGGTTGCCGGGATGCTCACTGTTCACCTAGTAACCTCCAGGGCTGCTGCAGCAATTAATTCCTTGGGGACAAAGAGAGTCCACAGGTCCCTGGAGGACATCAGGGCAAAAAGGATTCAGAAGGACAGCACCAAAACCCACCAACTATGTCTGTTTGTTTGTTTCTCTGTTCTTATTTCTCATAGTTTTGATGGTTTTGGTTTGTTTTTTTTTTGATGGTTTTGTTTGCTTCATTGGCTTTTGCTTATTCATTTGTTTTTATCCTGGCCCCTCTTCATTTCGAGGGGGTGTGTGTGAAATTTTGCAAGCAAACATAAAATATGGCTAAATAAAAAACCCTCAAGAAGGAGCATCAAATGTGAATTACCTATAAGATTAGAACATAAACCTGATCCCACATTCTGAATATTGACTATCAATACACACACACATACATGCATGCATGCACTCACATACAATATACTAATATATTAATTACCTTCTTTGGAACAGCTTGGTTTCAACCCAAATATACAACCAAGGATTGTTGTTAACACACAGACTGACAATACCTGTGGGAAGAACAAAGAAAATTATTTCGCTTCAAGACCCTTTAATTACTTCAAATGCTTTATATCTTCAGATGTTTGTAAACTTGCTGATGTCACTCAAGTTTCCTAGTCTGGTGCTGGTACCACTGATGTGGTCACTGTGAAATTTTCAAATGCATGCCTACACTTTGTTTATTTTTCTGCTTGTATGTTATATTTCCATAGAAATTCTACTAAGTGTTACCAAACAAAGACAAGACATTTCAGTGTTAATCTGACAGAAATTTCATATTTGATGTAAATGAAAATAGTTGGAAAAGATGTAATAAGGAAGACAGAGGATGATCTCTTTAGTGATGTAATTTCTAATTTATTAATTCACAAAAAAAATGTGAGAATATTGGATGCCTCTTTATCAGTGTAACTCCCCACGCCTAAACCATTTCCTCACAGGAACTGTGGCAGCTTTTAGGAATAAGCTCTGGACAGGCCCCAGGGTTAAATGTTACAACAAACAAGTTGTGTGATTTGGGGCAGGTCATATAAACTTTCTAGATAACAGATTTCTCATCTATAAAATTAAAAGTTTGGACAACAAATTGTCTAAAGAACATTCCCATTCTACAGTTTACCACTTTCTTCATGTTCACTCTTCTAGATTTTGATATTCTAAAATTACTGGATACACTACATAATTCCTAAAATAGTAACAGAACTTTTATTTGCAAGTTAGCAGTGTAATTCACTAAAAAAGTCCTCAATACTTTGTAAAGTTTCCTTGACCGCTCTCTAGATGGTCAGTTTACAGGGCAATTCAACAACCAAGAAAATGCACTGACTACCAACACTATGTAAAGGTTATCATAGGCACTGAAGAAAAGAGTAAGGTCTCTCTTGGGGAACATCTATGTGTGAAAGAAAATAACAATGAATGACTTGTTTGGCAAGATCTGCAAAGTAGGTACAGAGATCTACAACTGTCTAAGGAGAGAGAGTTAGGGTGTTTGGGGATCAAAAATCAAGAAATGCTTCATGAGAAAGTCTTTGGGTTGAACTGAAAATGGGAAATGAATGTAAGATATTGCCAAGGAGGGTTGAAGAAAGGTAGGACAGAGCCAAGAAAACATCTAGAAGGGAGTTCAATACAAGGAGAAGCTGGAAGGAAGGAAAGCAAATGGAAGGCAGGAAGATGAATAATGAATATTCCATTTTAGTTGGAACAAAGATTACACAAAGGGTAATGGATGCAAGGTGGTGCTCTGAAATGGTGAAGTGTTATTTTCCAAAAATCTAAGATGAAAAGATAATAGAGAGGAGAAATATGTGAATGGGGTTAGGTGGGTAGTGGGTGGAGGCTTTTATCAACTCATACCTTTGAAGCCATGACCCCAACATGGGCAATGTTCAATGGCTTTCACTTGCTGTGTCTGATGGCTTTCACCAGCTGTGTCTGAAAAACACAGAGGTAAAATATGGCCTAACAGGATAAGGATATTTCTTTCTTTTACTTTGTTGCAAACCTCCAGTGGGGAAGAGAAAATGAATCACCAAGAGGGTATGTGAGAGTAAATTGGAACCTCTGGTTTTCAGGAGGGGAAAAAAAAGGGAGAAAAAAGGGAAGGAGCAGAGCCTGGAGAGACAGACTTTTGGGAAGAAAGAGACAAGAGAATGGTGAGCTGGTAAAGAATAACCTGAGTGACAACTCTGGGCAGAAGCCCCCTGAGCTGGTGGTAGAAAGAAGCCATGGTGGCTGGCAGAAGAGTAGCCAGTGTGGAGAGTGTGGCACCATAGTAAGGTGGCATGGAAAACTGGTACCTGGAGATAGCCAGGGCTTTGGAAAACTAATTTTTGCATTAGCATATGTTGAGAGAGTTTGAAGAACCTTGAAGAAGTGGAGCAGCTCAGAATTGTTGAAGAGAGAAGAAGCAAAGAGAAGATGCTGGAGAAAGACTGGAGTTTGCAGAGTGCCTGTCTCAGGTTTGGAGGGGTAAAGGGGCACCATCATGGACATGTGTCCTTGGGACTTTTGGAACTAAAAATGGTGAGTGGGGTAAGATAACTGGTCACTTGTCACTTTAAGGACTTTTTGTTTCCCTGGTTAATTTTCCTTGTAAATAAAACTCAAATTGCATTTGGCTGGCAACTGCTTGCTACAGCAGGTGTTAAGAACCTGAAATAATCTGGGTGGCAAAAGCTGCATTTAAAAAGTGCTGCTTTATTCCTTTGGCTTGTTGGTTGGAGGCTTCTGCCCTATTTTGCATTGATAACAGCTTCAAAAAACATACCAAGTATTGGCCATATGCCACTCTCTAAGCCTCCAGGCTAGGTCTTGGGTAGTCAATAATAAAACAGATATGACCTTTGTCCTCAAGCCACTGCTCAGGAACTAAGAGGAAATGAATGGCTAAGTGAGGAGAAGAGAACAGGTCTAATTTGTTTCAAATGAAAGTGAGGAAAAGAGAACTAAGAATAAAGTGGATCTAAAATTCAACAGTATCTAAGTCAGGCTCCTATTTAGGAGAACAAGAGTGAAGTGTGGAAATGTCCAGGAAAATAAGGACCCATCAGAAGAAGAGTATGAACAAATAAGTAAACAAGGCAAATAAAATATAAGAAGACTATTAATGGATTGCCTAAACCTTTGGGGATCACAAAATGGACACAGCCATAAATGGAAGGATAATGTTAAAATATTTATTAGAAACATTAAAAACTCTTCTACTACTTGTAGCAACTACAAGAATACAGGGAAATTAAAATTAATAAAAATAATCTATTTACTGTAATTTAAAGGAGAATTAAAGTTTTATTTGTGAGAAACTATCAAAAGTAGTGTGAACAATGCTTTATTTTCTTCTCATCATATAACTTACAAGTGAATCTTTTCTATGCCTTAGTGAACTGTCACCTTCCTAAGTTTAATCAGTTTCTAGTTTTTTGTTTTTGTTTTGAAACTAGGTCTTGCTATTTTTGCCCGTGGAACCACAGGCTCAGGTTGCCGGGGCACTACAGACTCAAGCCTCAGCTTCCCAGGTAGCTGGGATTACAGGTGCATGCCACCACACCCAGCTATTTGGGGGGGGACTAGGTCTCACTATGTTGCTCCGGGTGGGACTTGAACTGTGATCCTGGTCCCAGCCATGACTTCCTAGGCTGCCGTTTACAGGCATGTGCCACCACGCCTGGTCAGTTTCCAGTTTTTTAACCCTTGTAGTTTCATCATCATAAAACATCATCATAAAACATCATAAAAATGTGAATTTTTGTGCCAATGATCTCTAGGACACCTCTGTGCTTATCATCACCATGCTCATTCATTTGAACAGACGTTCCTTCATTGTCTGCATGCCTAGTCTGTTGAACTACAGCTCTGTTATTTCTTCATAGCCCACTGACATTTGATTTGAATCTCCCTTCCCACATTATCACTTTTTTCTTCACTTTATTTTCATCTTCGTCTGTCCATTTCCTATTGCAATTATCTATGTGTATGAAATGGCATGCAGGCTTACCACTGGGAGACAAAGAAGCAACACTACTTCAAGCTTTGCTCTGTGCTTAAAACAATAAACACACAATGACCAATCACTGCTAGACTCAAAAATGAATGAAATTGGTCACTGATTACAAAACACATCTGTTATTTACATAGTGTTTTCTCAACTGAAATGTTAGCACCAAAGATTACTCACAGAGAAATTACTCACAGTTGATAACTCTTGATAACTGAGAATGAACCAAATTGTTGGATAGCTTTTTTGATTTAATTAAACTGTGCTATCTGGAATTATTTGCAAAACTAAGCAGGCCTACTCTCACAAGTGGGCAGTATAGTTGGCTAGGGTGTTTATTTCTAAACTTTTTGTATTCAATTAAAAAGCAGAAATAACCTAACACCCTACATTCATTTTAAGAAGTTGGTTTGATAAGGCACGTTTAATCTATACAATAAAGTACTCTCAGGGGTTAGCCTCAGAGATAATTGTGTCAGAATAGGTGAAAGGAGAAAATTAAGACCTGAGGTGTAGCTATGGGTGACTAGCAACACCTGGTGATGAAGCTCTTCAATCTTCCTGAAAGAAGCATCTACTAGGCAGTAGTAGTCGTGAGGCTCTGAAGAAATGGAAAGGGCTCAGGAACCCCCCCTTGTGAGGGACGTCAGTAAACCAAAGGGAGCTGAGTCAACGAGGAATAATGAAGCTTTGGGAAAGCAGCTTAACCTGAGATCTGGACTGAGAAGCAACCAAATGGCTAGAATTTCAGTAGAGGGAGTTTGGGGTAAGATAAAAGATGACAGTGTGGGGAGATGGGAAGACAAGGAAAATAACACAAAGGCAACAAGAGAGTGGAGGGCACGGGGTGCAGGGAGGGGGTTGGTGGTGACAAGGATACAGCAGGGTGAGAACCAGGTAGATATGTGCATCTGAACTGAGAAATGTAAGAAGAAAGACATGGTGAGAGGGTCAGGCAGCTGGAAGAAGAGAGGGAGTTATCAGAAATTATAAACTCTGAAAAAAATTTCAGAATCTGTGTGGGATGGTTGAAATGGAGATAAAACTAAAATATAAATCTGAAACTGGTAATAAGGTACTTGCAAGATGTAAGAAGATCTGAAAGTCCTAGCACTTTTACTAGTAATTAGAGTTAACCATTAATGAAAATCATGTAAGAAAACTCTATTTGTATTTTAAAATTTAATGACTTAAAAATATGTATTCCTCAAGCTATGAGAAATTCAGTCATAAACTGTATTACAAATAATTTTACTATTTTTACTGAATAAAAAACAATTTGTGAACAACTCTGTTACAAGTACGTCTCTACTTAAAGAAAGCATGGAAAACTTTGGTGGTAAGCAATCACTTAAATGGCACCCACTGGTTTAAAACACATAACTATACATCAGGTTTTTACTCTTTTGTTAAGTTGCAGAACAAAGTAGTTTAATGCAGTCATCCATTTTTAGCTTTACAATCTAGGCACTTTTCATGTATTTTTAAAAATTGACAGAGAAAAAATTACATTAGAGAACATACAAGTAAAAAAAGAGTTGTTGGTATGTTTTGCTTTTGTGTTAGAAAAATCCTTATTTGAAGATTCCTCCTTTATTCGAGTCTCCCAACATTAGAGTTTTTTGGTGGGTATTTACTGATTCAGAAGAAAAAATAAATTTTTTTTCATCCATTTTTTTCCTTACTGATTTCCTTAAATAGAGTAGGAGTTTTATAATGTGCATTAGCTTTTATCAAGCATTTGCTCAAATGTGTTTACTATGCATAGGAAAAGTCATAAATGCAAACAAAACCAATCCTTCCCTGACAGAGAGGCAAAAGTGGACATTAACATGAATGACTACAATGGAACTGGAAAAAGGCTACAGTAGAAAATTTTTAAATAAAAAAGTTAACATGCTCATAGTACAGTCTCTCTCTCCCTTTTTCTTTCTCTTTCTTTCTCCTTCTCTCTCCCCAACACTGATACTGAAGACTCCACACAGAGAGATGGGGAAAGGGGGACCTCTCCATCAATAAACAAATGTTCAAGTGTCTGCAATATGCACTGTATTGAAATTCTAAAGAGAATGTTTGGTACAACTTTATAATATGTGTATATAATCTATTCAGGGCAATGGTAACTCTGGAATTTGTTAATGAGAAAGATGAAAACAACAAAAAAGTAATTTAAGAATTACAGTATATAATGATAATAGATGCACTGGTGCTTTTCTGCAAAACCAAAGAGTGACAGAAAACAAGCAGTGTGGGAACAGAGCAATGCCAACACAGTGACAACCATCATTTTGACGCTATGCCTCTATGCACTGGGCACTTTCCTAAGAGTTTTATACTTTTCTAAAAGTTTTCTAAAATCATTTAATCCTCACAATAGCATTAGGACATAGGTTATTATGATTAACTCAGTTCAATGAAACAGAGATACAGAGAGGTTAGTAACTTTTCCAGGAACCCAGAGTTGATAAGCAACAGAGACAAGATTTGAACTCAGGCAGCTGTGTTATAAAGAAATTGGGCAGAAAAAGGTCACAGGAATGACTGAAAGGGGCTACACCTAAGAGTCAGTCACTGGGGAGCTGTTAATATCCATGCTTCCGTGATATGACTAGATTGACACACTCTAAAGAGATCCCTTAAAAACTATTAAGGCTGTGTGTACAAGGGTGAGTCCAAGCGTCAAATTAAAGTTTGGACTTAACCTGTCTCTCTTCTGTCAGAGAATGCTCTGGGCTCATTGAGATCTTCCCCCAGACCCAATCAATGACAGAGATTTATCTATCAGTTTTGGACTAGATTGTGATTCCAAAAAGGTATATTTACTCATCTCTGTATTTTTCAGGTCAAGCATAATGCTTTGGAGATAGTAGGCATTCAACAAAAATTGTTGAGTTGAAAATTAGTTAAGTTGTGGTTTAATTAAATATAATTAAGAGGGACTTTGTAAACTTCCCACCTTTCCTCATCTAAATTAAAAGTCAGTCTGTTAGGTGACTTTGTGTCTGCTTTATTCAAAGGATTCTTAAAATAAAATAAATACATTAAATTTTTAAAGAAATAGTAGATTGTTGGATTTGGTGTTCAAATGTGACAACTGGAATATAAATATCCCTCTACTGTGAAGATAACTAGTTGACCACATTCCCATCAACCCTCTGACTTTTGACTAAAGCTGCATGTTTTCTAAAAACAACTCTGTGAGAACTTATATCACAGTACAGCTGTGATTCTTCAGGGGATTTCTCTTCTTATAGGATGAGGACTAGATTCTAATGCAATAAGTCCACTGTCAAGAAACTCCCACAGGAGGGCCAAAGAAAGACTCAAAGACCTAACATTCCTTAAGAACTTTTTAAAAATTACAAAGTTCAAAGAAGAAGTTAGAATAACTGCTTGAGTGGACTTACTGAATATTTTAATAACAGTCCAATTTGAACTTGGCCTTTACATATTTAGTATCATTTCAGTTACATACATATGGTTTAGCTGATATGATTCTTCTAAACGGCAGTGATTTTTTTTTTTTGTAAAGCAAGTTTATTTAACTGGTAAAATAAAAATAGGGAGAAGATACACTAAGTACTGAACAAACTCATAGAGGGAAACCTCACAGTCTCAGTGAAACACAAAACTGCCTTGTTGAAAGAGCTTCATGTTCAAAATGACTCATTCAAAATGACAAGTTCAGATCCCACCTCCATCAATTCATTTTTCAGCACTTCACAAATGCTTTTTGAGAGCCAAGTCAATACTAATTAAGCACCAGGGGATATACCAATGAACAAAATAACTTTAATGCTTTCAGGAAGCTTACATTCTAGTTACTTCCATAGAATCACCAGGTGTGTAACCTGGGGTTGTTTCACATCCTCACCAAACTTATGGCTTTATCTCTAAAGTGGTGATAATAAACACCTCACAAAGTTGTTGTGAGCCTTAAGTAGAGAGTACAGAAAGTGTCTAGACGGGTGAGTGGGACACAAAGGTGCTCAACAAATGATAGCCCCTATTAGGAATATTCACTCAGTTCTTAAGATTCTTCCAGAGTGACAGCATAACCTTATCAATGTTTACTCAGACTATGTTTTTTTAAGGTGGTAAAAGAAGTGCTATGTATTAACATTTTCCTCTCATTTGGGAAAGGGTTGGTAAATTCTCTAATAATCTGTTGTAAACCACAGCTGAACACCACACAGTGATAAAGAAAATCTGTACAAAGCACCCTAGCAGAGAAAAGCAAACATTTTGCAGGGAAGGGTGGTATGGAATATTTTAGTTATAGTTATATAGCAGTTCTCAGTGTCCAACAATTTGAAAATGGCTAAAGAAAGTTTAAAATGTTTATATAACTGAATATTATACAGCATGAACAGTGATTATGAACAGTGATTAGGAATATTTAATAACACTGTCAAGCACAAACTGCAAATTATAAAAAAGAATATTCAATATGGTCCTAATTTTATAGTACACATGATATGTATTTAATGATTTTGCCTCTGGCTGATAGACTTATAAGTGATTTTTGTTATCTTCTTAGCACCTATATTTATTTTCCAAAGTTTCCACTATGAAACCAGGTGTTTTTAGAATCATTATACAAGAGAACTAAGAGAACTAGTATCAGTTTTAGAAACAAGAAAGAAGTTTTTATCATCTTGGCATTTTAGGAATTTTCAGCACAGTAGGAAAGAAGCTTTCTCTCTGATTAATCATTGTTAAATATAAGTGAACAAACATGATTCACTAGTCAGTTGATGTAATCCTATAATATCAGGTAAACAAAGAAAAGATCTAAGATAAGCATGAGGAAAAAGGGAAGGGGAAGAGAAAAAACATTTAACACACAAAAAACCCTGAATCTAATTAATATCCTCAACAATATGCAAGATGTATGTATATATTCAAACCTAAAGGTCCTAACCATTATAAAAGATGGCTCATATTCACATCATTATAATATGCTAAAATCTCAGTGACAAAAGTTTCTTAAAAATTATCCTAAAATAGGTACCAAAGATGCTTGAAATTGAGCTAGTTTTTACTTGTAGATTTAATAGAACTCATTGGTGAATAGATATGAAAAGATCTGTATAAAAGGTTTTTTGACTTATGGTTCAAACTCTTCATAGGATATATAATTATTTAGATTTTCTAATTTTTCTTGGGTCAGGCTTGATAAATCATAAATCATATTGTTCATTGATGTTAAAAATATCAGGATACTTTTAAGCATACAATGAACATATCTTCCTCCAGAAAGGATACATATTTGTTTCTGTGAAGAACATTGGGGAACTACTTCCTTTATATACCATTATCACTATATAATACATTCACAATACAATACACATACAAGATATAAAAGCATACACAACTTCTATAGTGCTAATGTAACTTTAACATTTTATCTGTTTTGTTTTATGGGTTTTTTCAAAAAGATATTTTTCTGAACCATGCTCAACTTTGTCAAATTCAACTTAAGAAATATGAATGCCTACCTGTGCCAGAGAATATCTCATGATAACTGAACCAGAATGTCTTCCATCCTCACAATTATGTCAGCTTTAGCAATTATGGAAATAGAGTCATTGCTTATTATCTCAGTAACAGGTTTCAATTATGAGTCACAGAAGTCATTGTAGCAGTACCTATCAACCTGTGACTAACGTAAGTCAAAGACTACAAAACAGAAGAGGAGGTGCCAAAATGAAGGAGTTGCAGAAAGGTCATATTATAAAGTTTTAACCATTAATAACTACACAGAGAGCAAATGGTAACAAAGAATATAGTCTTGGTGGACAAGGTCACTGATTACAAGCACAAGAAGGACCAAACAGAAGGCAATGACAACATAGCCCTCTATGGAGCACTGTGGTGAGATGGGTTCTGCAAGACCCACAGTGTGAGATACCTGCTCTCGCCCAGCTGCTGAAAACTTCTAGGATATCTGACACAAGCTAAGTACTGAGTCATCGCACCTTTCCTCAGAGAAACTCCCATTTCTGTGGGTGAAAAAAATCTCAGCCCTATAGTTACCAGGGAAGCACTATCCACAAACATAAAGGGGAAAAAATTAATTTAAAATGATAGTTGTTAAGACAGGCGTCCACAAAAACAAGATTTAAAGACATACCAGAGAAAAGTTTGGTTGACTTCCCAAGAATCTGCCATCAACACATTTTTTTTATAATAATGATGAACAGAATTGCTGGAGGTATGCCATCATTCCAACAATACTTGCTTCTAATTTATATCAGAATTAGTGCCATGAATCTGGTGCACTTTTTAAAATGGCAAATAGTTCTCATATTTTAGTCAGTGGGTAAAATCAGCAGCAGGCTGAATTTAATAAACTTTACCAAATTAAATCTTAATTTTGAATAGAAAGAACCATACTCACATTGAAAACCACATACTTTGGGATCTTTTTAAAAATTTATTTATAATTGTTGATCCCCTTGGATATTGCCCTCCCTGTCCCCCTGACCCCCCACTCCAACTCCTCTCTTGCTGCTGTTTCTTTGATCATATTTTAGCCCATGTCGCTTCCTTTTCTTAAGCATTGTCCTTTTCCCCAGCAAGGATCTGGGTTCCTGGCTCCCTAAGTAGATGGTGTTGTTTAGATTTCGATTCTTGACTTTGTGGCATGCTTTCTCTCCAACTTCTTTGGAGCCGCTCAGCGTTTCATCCTTCTTGTTGGTTGTTTCCTCCATTCTGGTTTTAGTTCTATGTTGCTGTGTCTTTGCCATTTTGCTGGACTCTGGCTTAGAGAGTCAGTCTCCCAGTCCTTGTTAGTAAGCAAGTTCCTTGTGGAGAGAGAGATTTGTGCGTAGTGAGTGCAGATTGTGTCCTCTCTCCATTTGCCATTTGCCGTTCTGCCTTGGGGCTCTGCCACGGTTCTGTGGCCTTCCTTCCGTCTTGGTAAGGGAGGGTAACATGTTCTCGTTGCAGGTTTCTCTGCTCCCTGATTTTGGCTTCCAAGCACCAGTGACCATATCAGTGTAGCTTTTTGATGAGTCCTTGTATGGGTGGTTATTCATTCCTTTTTCTGTTGATTTCCTCCATGCTCTTCATTGGTCCTGGCCAGGAGATGAGTGTTTCAGGGCTTTTTTTTTTTTCAATTGTTGTTGTGCATCCTCCTCTGTGTCTAAAGTTTGTTCATTAGTGTTTTTCTTGTTCCAGGTGAGAACTGGCTAGCCTGTAATACCAGAGAAGGGGTGGGGCCCCCCACCCACCCCTACCCTTCCCTGCAGCGGGGCTTGGAGGGCTTGGGATCTGTAGGGGGGACCCGCTCCTTGCCCCCCCCCAGGTCACACTTACCTGGGTGGGGACCCCTCCTCCAAGGCCCTCCCAGCGTTGGGTGGCACTGGGGATCTTTGAAATCTTTATGTTCCTTTTCACTTGTTTTTTTTTTTTTTTTTTTTTTTTTTAAGTACAAAAGAGAAATAAAGCCAAAAAGAAAACTGTCCTGGGACCCAGGCGAAGCCTCTAGAGAAATTATTTTTTCTAGGGCAGTGATTTTCCTCTTCAATCAAGCTCACTTATTTTTGTTTCAAAAAGGACCAACTATTTTCAGAGGAAAGACTATCTAGTACTTGTAATGTCCACCTGAGTGAGCAAATCACTTCTCTCAAATCTTACAGGCCATTTCTGCAAGTGCTTTCACAGATCATTTCTCTGTGAAGTTAAAGGTAAAGAACAAGACATCCATCTGGCATTATCAGTAGTCTCGTAGCTTTAACGACAACCTTTAATCTCCATACTGTATATATTCTTAGTGAATCTGGAGATACTAGCATCTAATCAGTAAGGTCAATAACAGAAAACAACTCAATATAAAACAAGAAACATCTCAGAAAGGTTGCAGGTTGACTCCTCAGGTAAAACCTCCTGTCACTACTCTTCTATTGAGAGACACAAATGTGTAGGGCCCATGAGCGGTCACAAGATTATTACACAGCAGTACTCTGTTCTTGGTCCAATGACTAATTTAACTGTCCTCTGTCTTAAGTAGAATTGTGAGTATAACAAAATATCATTTGCAATCATTCTTTATGTAATCTGACTCATTTCAACTTCTTAATAAAAGAGTTCTACTACAAAGTATTCCACTGAGAACACAGATCTTTAGGAAAGTGTATGATAAACTGGGTTTCTATCTTTCCTTGTAATGCAATAAATTGATGGAGAAGAAATTATTTTTATGGATTAAAATTAGAAAAATATGTGAGCAGATATTTTTATAATTTCAGGGTAATGAACAATAAAAACAAGTACGGTACAAAATCCAGAAATTATAACAGAATATTTGGTACAATCAAATCTATAAAAATTAGGAATTTCTGTAATGGAAAAACAAAACAAATCTACCACAAGCAAAGTTAGGGTAGGGCAACCAATATAAAACATTTTCAATATAGAACAACAGTTAATGAGTAATAACAGATAATCAAGTAAAAAAAAAAAAAAAACTTGTGTCTTAAAATACCAAAAATAATAAACTAGGTATAAAAAGAAGGAAAAGCAGTTCATGAAAATATGACATTCACCTTTATTAAAAATCAAAGCACTGTAAGCCGGGCACGGTGGCTCATGCTTGTATGCTTCAGCCTATGAAGCGGCAGGGGCTAGGCATTGCGGTTTGAGTCCTGCCTGGGGCCCGTAGCGAGACCTAGTTCCAAAAAAATAGCTGGGCGTGGTGGCGTGCGCCTGTAATCCCAGCTACCTGGGAAGCTGAGGCTGGGGGTGGCTTGAGTCCGTGGTACCCCGGGCAACGAGAGCCTGTGGTTCCACGGGCAAAAATAGCGAGACCTAGTCTCAAAAAAAAAAAAAAAAAAAATCAAAGCACTGTAAATCAAAGAGTCATTTTTTACCCAATGAAAATGACAAAGCTTCAAAAGATTGTTCATATCAAGTGCTGACAAGAATGTGAGGAGAAACAGGCATTCTTACACCTGTATCTATGCAAATTAAGTTCCTTTCTAAAGGTCATTTAGATGAAGCCGGGCACGGTGGCTCATGCCTATAAGCTTCAGCCTATGAAGCGGCTGGGGCTAGGGATCACGGTTCGAGTCCTGATCAGAGCAACACAGCAAGATTAGTACTAAAAAACAGCTGGGTGCAGTGGCACATACTGTAATCCCAGCTACCTGGGAAACTGAGGCTGGGGACTGCTTGAGTTCATGGTACCCCAGGCAACGTGAGCCTGCGGTACCAAGAGCAAAAATAGCGAGACCAAGTCTCAAAATAAATAAGTAGATAGATAGATAGATAGATAGATAGATAGATAGATAGATAGATAGATAGATAGATAGATAGATAGATAGATAGATAGATAGATAGATAGATAGATAGATAGATAGATAGATAGATAGATAGATAGATAGATAGATAGATAGATAGATGTCATTTAGATGAATTCATCTAAATTCAAACTATACATATCTTCCACTCCAGCAATTCCAATTCTAACTTATCTAATAGAAAATTTTACTTAAGGACATGTATACAGAGACATGTATTTACTGTGGCATTATTTGTAATAGCAGAACAAGCCAATAAACAAAATTTCTATTAATAATCAGTTGAGCAAATTTAATACATTATGGTAAAGCTAAAAAAATAATAATATTACGCACTTAATCAAAAATCTTGTTGACCCATCCTTGGGAGACTTGCACTTAAATTCTTCAGCTCCACATGTAATCAGTCTACCCTAAGACTATCACTGTGAATAAACCCAAACTATCCCATCTGTAAAGACCACTTGGTCTTTCTGAACATACATGCAATGGGAGTGAGATACCTGACCAGTCCTTCAAAGTTCCATTCCAAATTGCTGCAAGTCTACTCAACATGTGACAGCAACAATAAAAGAGATGCAGAACCACACCTGTCCAATCAAGTTGCACCCAAATACCTGAGCCATTATAAATGGTGAAAGGTTTTCAAGTCTATGGAACTACTGAAAGATGCTGGACACAGAAGAATTCATCAAGTCAGCAGTACTACCCAATATGGCTCCCTCACCACAAAAGGGAATGTTTCCCAGAAAGCCAAACTTAATCACAGCTATTTTCTCTACTCTCAGGGAAATAACTCTGACAACCTAGATGGCCCAAGTTCCTTCATCCCAGATACCAGACCAGGAAAAGTCAATGGCAAATAATGAGGAAAGGTAGAAGGGTGGGAAAAAAAGATAGAAATCGGAATGCATTTCCCCTTGGCTCTTTACTTCAGGCAGGACCCCAGCAATGAGTGCATCTCTCTAAGGTCACATTTCCTATAGAACAACCCTACTTCCCAGCTTGCCCTTTATCATCCTTGTCCTTCCTACTGTCAGGTCAAAGCAACTTCCTCTGTTCTTCTCTGAGTTGCCCATTTAACACCATTTCCTTCCTGGATTTCAGTTCTTCCAACACTGCTGTAACTTGTTTTCTATACCAAATTCTCTTGGCGAGATTACCAGTACATTCCTTTGTTTCCTGCTTGGATCCTGGTTAGTACAGTAAATGATTGGACATCTGATACACACACTCACACACATGCACACATGTATATACATGTATTTGCACATATCCCAAGAAGGCATGATTTTATCTACACATTGTAAAACTTTTGATTTTGAAGGTTCACCTGCTTTGATTTCTCAAATCTCCACATAATAAAAAAACTTTTCATTTTGAAGGCCCACCTGCTTTGATTTCTCAAATCTCCAGATACAAAAATATGAATTAGTTCTAGCTTCAGTTGAATTTCAAGAAAGACCAAAATAAATGCCAAAATAATCCTGAAAAGTTTGCATTATTTTGATGAAATGAAAATATGATTCATTAAATAACAGTAGGTGATGATTTTTTTTTTAATTTTAAGTTTAGCTACACTTAAGAAGGGAAAGGGAGGGAAAGTGGTTTATTTATGATGCTCTTGGGTGGAGAACAAAACATGGGCTTAAAGGTAAAAGCACTATGGGTTTTATCCAAAAGACATTGTTTTTCTTGCCTGGACAGGTATCTTGCCTATGCAAGTGGTAAGTCAGAGATGAAACACAAAAGGTAGAAAGAATATCATGCCTAGTTAAGTTTATGTGATTTATTTCTGGTTTTTTTTAAAAAAACCGATTTTCAAATACAATGACTAGGGCTTATTTACTTTTGAAAAATGTACTCAGTGGAAATTGACAAGAAAAAAACAACTACACAGGACATTTAGCAATTCTTCCTGAAGAAAGAAAATGGAAGAACAGGGAGTTAATAAATGATCATTTACCATCTGAGAAGAGCCAGCAGTACTCAAGTAAAATAACAGTGACAACTTAATGACAGAACTTAAAAGTTGGTCATGGATACATGGGTTTATAATACAGAATGAAATAATTTAAGAACTGTGTCACCTTTTCATGTGCATAGTTATTATTTCATATGTATGTGCTTAAGTCAATTTAATCTCACCCATTCATTTGTATAAGTAATCTTAAATTTGATTTGTAAGAGCATTCATAATTTAACTCTTTTAATCAGTTACCTTTGTTCTCCTAACAAATGTGTCTTGAACAACAACAACAACAACAACAACAAAAAAAAGAAAACCAGGTGTATTATATACATTTTCATTGCTATTTACCGGAAGAATAATAAAAGTAAAAACAAACAAACAAACCCTACTACACCATCACCTTTAAACATTATACAACAAAAGTTGTTAAGATGGTAAAATGTTCCTTCTGTGTGTGCCACCCAAACAATAGTGGCTAAAGTGTCAACACTGAGCATTTGAAAAGTGACTGCTATGACTGAGAAACTGAATTCCTTATTTCTACTTTAATTAACGTAAATTTTAATTGAGTTGCCACATGGGGAACTTACAATCTAATAGAAAAAGGAAGTAGATGTAAAATGACTAAGTAAAAAAAAAAAATGAATGTATTCTTTCTATACCCATCCTGTTCTCTTTAATTTGTTCCTGCCAACAAAAACCAGAATGACCTTTCCAAACCATTAAACAGGTTGTCTCTTAGAACAATAGGAATAAAAATAAACAGAAAAACTTCAATAAAAAGAAAGATTTCTACTTTCTCTTAAACTAAAACCCCAAATCCCTAAGAAGCTATTAAGACTTGACCAAGGGTAGGTACCTGAGCACCGTGCTGGCCAGCACTCAGTTCTCAGTCTCTGCACACTGGCCATCCTGGGAGGGGGTGTGCTTCCTGACATCCCAGGGGGGCTACTGCGTCCACAGGGACTCCTCTTCTGCTTGCCCATCACTTCCTCAGGGATGCCTTTCCAGACCTCTATGACTAAGCCAATTCCCCTTTTCTATTCTCATAGCTCTGTGTAAGTTTTCAAGGCAGCACTTAATCACAGCTACAATGTGACACAGTCTGTGAGATGTTTTGATAAATGTTTTCTCCTGTGGGCATGAACTATAAGTACATTTAGATGTAATCTGCCACCATTTTAGCCCATCTCTTGCATAAGACTGCTCACATAGTTAAAAACTCTAAATATTTGCTGGCTAAGTTACTAGCCCAAATAACAATAGAAATAAATGCTAACTTAGCATCTACTAACTCTCAGGCATTTTTGTAAATAGTTTAAATATATTAGTTCACTTAATCTCAACACAAATTTATGGCATAGCTCCATTTTACAGGTGAGATTAAGGCACAGAGAAGTAAAAGGACTTGCCCAAGGATACATGGCAGTTATTAGTAGATAAAAGACTTGCATTCTAGCAACCTAAACTCAACAGTGGAGTTTAATCACTAAACTCTACAGCCTCTATAGCATTAAGTGGCAGTTGAGTGGTTAAGAACAGGGGTAGTTGAGCCAAAAAGGATTAAGGAATGTTTCATGTGGGAGGATAAACTCAGATGAATTCCAGGGGTACTTGCACTTAGTGTTGGGTAAGAAACTCAGAACTGTATGTGTGGAATAAATAGGACAAGTCCAGGCTGACAGAAATGGAAGGTGTCTTTCAGCAGAGCTGGACTATCTGTGACAAAGAAGAGGTTTTTCGGTTTTTGTTTTAAATTATTGCAACCTGTTGCATACTTCTTGGACAGAACAGTTACACATTTTTACTATGATAAAATAAATACAGCAAAATTTATGATGTCAATAATCTTTCAGTGTACACTTCAGTGCCATCATATACACTCACACTTGTGCAACCACCATCAATTTTCACCCACAAAACTTTTTCATCTTTATGAACTGAAAATGCCTTATCCATGAAATGATATGTAATGTGGGCATTTTAATAAATACATAAAAGAACTAAGCATATAGCCTGACTTCTGATTTCTACACTTACTATACCCGGCTGTAACTGTTTGCTTTTTATTTATTCCGTTTCTGATGTTCTTACTTTCTTTATGTAGATAACTGTTTCTGGGATATGTACTTTGATGTCTGTCACTAACTTTGGAAAATTCCTGACCATTATTTTCTCTGCTCTACTCTTCTTATCCTCCTGGGACTCCAGTAATATGAATGAATTCCAATTAAACCTACAGACTAAACACTCTTCTTTCTAAAAATCTTTTTGTTTTCCATGTAAATAACTTATCTTCCTGCTCTTGGTTTCTTTCATCAAATGTGCCCAGTCAACTAGTGAACCCATTAAAATGCATTCTTTAGTTATCTGTTTTTCATTTCTCAATTTTTTTATTAGGCTCTCTCTCTCTCTCTTTTAATGTAGGCAACACTGATTAACAGCACAGTATATAACTTAGGGGAGTAGATTCACACCTTCAGCTGTCTGTCACTACACCATACCCACCATCAAAACACCCAAGCACTTTACCATAGACCACTGAACTCCCCTTTGCCCATACCCTTACCTATCTTTCCTCTCCAGTACTCTTACTTCTTCAGTTGTATTTCTAGGGCTTGTTTTGGTTTTGTTTTCTCAGTTTCTTTGTTTTGTTTCTCAGTATTCCATGAGTGAAATCATATGGTTATTTGCCTTTCTCCTTCTGACTTGTTCAGTATAATTCAATTTCATCTGTGTTGTCACAACTGACAAATTTCATCTTTTTTTAATTTTTATAACTGAGCATTATTCCATTGTGTGTATATACCACAGCTTCTTAATCCATCCCTCTGTTTTGGGGCAATTATGTTGTTTCTATAACTTGGCTATTGTAAATAGTGTTTCAGTGAACAAAGGAATATATATATATGCCTTTGAATTACTTTTTTGCATTGTGTGGATACATAATACATTGTGAACTTGGAATTACTGGGTCACATGTCTGTTGTTTAATATTTAATATTTTGCAGAACACCTCCATATTGTTTTCCATAGGATTCATAGGGTTTCTTTTTCCCTTTTTCTCTATACCTTTGCCAGCATTTGCTGTTTCTGCTTTCCTATCCTTTGTGTTTTTTTTTTAAAAACATGGGCCATTCTTTCAAGAGTGAGATGGTATCTCATTGTGATTTTGATTTGCATTTCCCTGGTGGTAAATAACACTGAACATTATTTTCATTGTCTGATGGCCATCCGTTTGTCTTCTTTGGAGAAAAGCCTATTTCATTCTTCTCCCCATAGTGTGATTGTTTTCTTTTTCTTAAGATGTATGAGTTCTTCATAGATCTTGACTATCAGTCCCTTGTTGGATATATGGAGTACAAATATTTTCTCTCATTCAGGTCTCTTTTCTTATTTTGGTTTCTTTTATTATGCAGAAGATTTTAATTGGAGGTAGTCCAATTTGTCTAGTTATGCTTTTGTTTTCCTTTCCATTGGAACTATGGTCCTGAAAAACATTCCTGAAGCCAGTGTCACTGAGTGTTTTGCCTGTTTTCTTCTATGTATTTCATGATTTCTAGTCTCACATCCAATGCTTCAATGTATTTTGAGTTAATTTTTGTATATGAGAAAGTAGGCAGCTTTATGTTTCTGCCTTAGCTGTTTGGTTTTCCATGCCAGATATTTTGAAAAGGTTTCTTCTCTCCAATGTATATCCTAGCTCTTAACTCTTCATACAATTGTGGATTTATTTCTGGGCTCTGAATTTTATATCATTGGTCTGTGTGTCTATTTTTATTCTAATAGCACACTGTTTTGATTACTACAGCCTTGTACTATAGTCTGAGTCTAGAGATGTGATATCACCATTCTGACTTCAGAGGAATCTTAAGACCCCTTTCTGGTTTTCTGAATTGTCAAAATATCACAACAGCATAAGCTAACTAAAAAATACTTGAGCCCTTTGAACCCTAAATCTAAGTCATACATGAATGTATCATATAACATAGAGGACACAGAATACCAAGGAGGTAAATGTTACTCATGAGCCTAGAAGCACACTCCCTCCTATCTCATACAGTTGTGTCAATTAAAGGAGATAAAGTAGTAAGACAGAATCTGATAAACAGAAGTCTCAACAAAGGTATGTATGTATTCAACAAACATATAGCACTTTGAGCAATGGTTGACTCTAAGCACCTAAAAAATACTAAGAAATAACTACACATACACCTTCAAGATTGCAATGAATGAATAAAATGGTTCCTGTTAAGTCCTTAAGAGGTGACACTGTTGCTTGAGCAATGAGAAAAGTAAGGCTAAACAGAAGATTGTGCTAAGGAGCACACAATTCCCACATCTTATGGTGGTCTCTGGAAAATCCTCAATAGGAATATAATACAGGAAAGCCATTTTTTAGGAAAACTAATAAGCAAATCTCTTTCTCTTCCTCTCTCTCTCACAGACACACAGAGAAACAATGAAGGGCTGTTGAGAAATGGATAAAAACAAAATAGTTTCTAAAACTTAAATTTTTAGTGATGAATGAGGTTAGCAAAACAAGCAGAAATACTATCAAAATTACACAAATTACACAAATTATCAAAAATTAACCTTTTCTAAGGTTAGAAAAATAAAAATCTTAAAATTCTATAATGAAAAGCATATTAAAAAGCTGCCTAGCAATGGTAAAAATCTTATAATGGAGTCTAGATGAATATTAAAAAGAAATAGGACAGTATATGTAGTATGATCTCATTTGTCTTACAAAGAAGTGACATATACACATAGGAAAGTCCTAAGACAAGGGGAGGAAATCCAAAATGTTAAGAGCAGGGATAAACAATTCCTATTTTATACATACATACATATATATGTAACATTTTTGAACTGTCTGCAGTGTGCAGTACTTTTTATAACAAGGAAACACTGAAAACTCTAAAATCCCTGAAGATTTTAGATCTAAAAGGAACATACTTAACCCAAATCATTCATTTAGTTAAGAAAACTAAAGATAAAAGTAAATTAAGTATTCCAAGGTAATGGCATATAATTCCCTGACTTAAGTATTTATATGATCTCTATGTCTCAAGAACATTGCTGAAGCATCTCAGAAAAATCAGTGTTCTCTTTTTCTTTCAAAGTTCCAAGAGATGACAAACATACAAATGAGTAATAAACACCTTTATACAACTTGCTTCACATTCACTTCCTCTGAGCTACTGGTTAGACATTTAAATAAATACTGTAAAACAGAGTTGTTCTGTACTTATTTCCATTTTATTGATTAGTTAAAAACACATAAAAGGCAAGAACACAGTCTATTCACAATGTTCCTAACACATACACTTCCTACCCAGTATACTTCATTCACCTGTTTCCTAGTCTTTAGACGATTCTAGTCTACATGATGCTGGGTGGTACTTTACAGAAAGCCAGTGTATTTGGATGATGAAGTATGGAATAAACTCTGTGCCAAGGATATTTAACCTGATTCACCACCACCTGAAAAAGCCCTCACATAAGATTTCTTTGTTTGGTTTTATGTCACACATATGGTTGAGAAGCAGTGCAATGGAAACTCTGAATGGGAGTTCTATTGATGGTCGATCTAAGAGAAATATATGTGGTACTCTGATAGATGATGATTGGCTTGGAAAGAACACTGAATGTTATCAGATCACAGCAAGGCAAAGATTGGCACAGCATAGAGCAATAAAGACCAATTAAAGGACAAGCTAGGGCAGAGTAAGGAAAGGCAATTAAAGTACAAAAAACAAAGGAGAGTACTGGTAGGCTCCCAAGAGATGGAAACTGAGCATGAAGGGGAAAGGGGGCTGCATATGAGTGTCCTGCACATATGACAAGAGCAGTGTGGCAACTTTAATTAATGTACCACTGAGATCCAAGGAAGGAAAGGGGTAAAATTCAACCAACAGCAGCATCATTAAGGAACATTCAGTTTAGTTTTTTTGTTTGTTTGTTTGTTTGGTTTTAACCATAGCATCATGAATGAAGCCAATGGGAGGAATAAGAGTTGACTAGATCTATCAGGTAAAGAATTTTGCTGTGCCTTCCACACCCATGAAATGCTGGTTCCCAGACTTTAACATAAAGACAAGTTATTGGGGATCTCTGGAAATGTTAGAGGGTCAGATGGTCTGGCTTTTCCCTCCATTAGTCTGTGTGGGCTCACCTGGGTCTGGTAGGCAGCGATAAAAAGGTGGTGTGTTGTGGGGGGGAACAGAGGGGAAGGAGGAAAAAGGGAGCATGTGAGGAGAGCATAGGAGAGCCCAGAGAAAAAGCTTGAAGATTCCTGGGGGTCTGCATTCACCTATCTCCCTGGAGGCCCCAGCCCTATCTTAGCACTGCCTCGCCTGGTGTGTTTTGTACTTGCTAGAACCAATAAAGAACCTACCAAGATTGTTGAGCTTGCACTACACCTGGCATCACTACAATGAGCAAACTGCTTACACGACTATGCATATTCTGGAGCAGCAGGCCCAGGATGAGGCCCAGGCTTCTGCATTTCCCATCAGTTCCAAAGAGGTGACATTGCTCTCTGTCTGCATACCACACTCTGGGTAGCGAGGATGTGAGTGATTTTGCATAAGGAAAATTAAAAACTCAGTCACACTCAAGTTTACAGATAATAACAAGAAAAAGTAATGTATTCCAGATACACTATGTGCCATGTGTATATATTACCTAATTTAATTCTCACAACTGTAAATAATTAGCCGGGTTTTTCATACCCTTCTGTCACTAGCCTCTATGACCAGCACTTTTGGTGCTGGTCCCATGATTGTAAACACTTGGCCCAGTGGGTGCGTGTATGTGTAAGTATATACACCTGGGCCTAGGAGGGAGGCTAAAAGGTGGCATCACCCTGGGGGAAGAGACAAGAGAACATGAAGAATACTGAGAGAATGAATGGCAGAAGAACATCAGTAGGATACCAGCAAGAGCACACAAGAGGGCCCAGAAAAAGAGCATGAAGATGCCTGCTTCCCTAATAATTGGCCCAGTCTCCCTGCCTGGTGCGCCTGTGTACCTGGTTCCCTGAGGGCATTAAACCCTGTAAAACCCACCAAAGGCTCTGTTATTCTGCTTAACTACTAGACCAGTGATAAACCTACCCTGATTGGGATGATTGCAAAACACCTAATATGGTTTTATCATCTCTACTTCATGGTTATAAATGCTGTTATTGAGAAGATTTATTTGCCTATATCCAAACAGCTAATAACACTATCAGGAATTAAGTCCAATTCTGTTGGCCGCCAGATGCAAGGTAAGAGAAATGAATTTACCAGAAGAGATTTGCCCAGCCACAGCTGGGGGTCAGATGGAAGTATGAACCATTAGATAATTTTATTAACAAAAGAAAGGGGTATTTACAGGGACACAGGGTGAGGGCCTGTTGAATTTTAAAGAAGCCAAACAAACCTGAGAGACAATTAACATTTTAAAGTTTAAGAGTAATTGAGGAAGGGGAAGTGTAGGCAGGTGGTCACTATCTCTGATTTAGGGAAGCCAGCAGCACCACTGCAGTCTCAGGTTATTGCAGTTAATCAGTTTTTAGTTTTTTGGGAACTGGTTAACTAGAGAGGTTTTCCTTATCTCATTTGCAATGACTTTTCTGGGCCCTGGTTCTATATAACTTCAAATTTATTCAACAAACTATAGTAGTGAGATTAAGGAAATTGCTAGTTTCGTGGTCTTGAAAAGGTCCCCAAATTTCTCTGAGTCATAATAATTTTATCTCTGTTATAGGAATAATGGCAGAGTTGTAGTTAGGATCAAACATGGAGTAGATGGAGGACTATTTGAAATCTATAAAGACCTTATATAAATAAAGATATAATTGTTGTAACTATCTGACTCTTTGTATACTTTTTAATCTATTTCCTTCTTCCCAATTCCTCAAATATTAAGTGTACACCTTTCCTTAAAGTAGTTATTTCAAAACTTTTAATCTCAATTCTTTTATACTCTTAAAAATTTCTTACAATCTTAAGAAACCTTTTGGATAATTGTGGATATTTTTAAACTACACCAAATATCTACAAGTGGTTATTTATGTTTCTCAAAGGGAAAATGCAACATGACAGTGAAACAATACTATTTAAGTTTTCATACCATTCCAGTAAAACCAATTAGTCTTGTTCTGCACTCTGAATAGAATCCATACCTATGTATAATTTTATAAATGATCTATATATTGACCCTTTGGAAAATATTAATTCACTGATTTATGTAGTTCATCCAATTACCATAGTAAAAAAAAACAAAAACAAAACACATTTCATACTATCTCCAACAATTTCACTGGAAGTCTTTAAGGACTGAGAAATTGTCAAGCTTATTACAGCATATACAAACTTTACAAAATTCTAATGCTTGTTTGAAAGTCTGAATTCTAGCACAGCCAACAGGTATCTTTAATTAATTTCCCCTGAAATGACACATTAAAACCATTCGTTTTTGAAAACTTTAACACTGTTGGTAAGAATACAAACTGGTCCAATCATTATGGAAAGCTATGTGGAGGACCCTCAAACTATTGAAAATGGAACTACCATTTGATGCAGCAATTCCACTCCTGGGAATCTACACCCAAAGAACACCACAACACTAATTCAATAGGACATCTGTACTTGTATGTTTATTGCAACACTATTTACAATAGCCAAAATATGGAAACAATCCAAATGCCCTAAAACAGATGAATGGATCAGAAAGTTGTGGAATATTTGCACAACAGAATATTATTCAGCAATCAAAATACAAATTTGATGCATTTGGGATAACATGGATGGACCTAGGAAGGAATTAAGCTAACAAAAACAAGCCAAAAAGTAAAATATTGGATCATCTCACCTATATGCAGGATATGGGGGAAACAAACAATCAAAAGGGCAAGAAAAAGTTAAAAACTAACTGATAGCACAACTAAAACATAAAGCAAGACGGGGAAGAGAGGGTGAAAGTAGGGAAGGGATGGGCACAAGAGATCAAGAAGATGGTTCACGGGTGACATAGTGGTGAGAGAATCTTGGGGTATACAATGATGTAAAATAAAATCATTCCTTTTTGAGAAAATATGTGGTAACTGCTCAGGTCTAAATAACCAGGTTGTCAGTTCTTTCAAATAAAAATGGTGTCCTGCAAAAAATAAAAACAAAAACAAACAGCTACTACAGTTCACAACTTAACCACACATTTACTTTTCTTTCAGAAAATGGCACTTGAGTATGCTTCAGATGCACCTTATATATGTAAATATCCAATTTTCTCACCTACAATTTAAAAATCAGGTAAATGGCAGAAGTTTAATAAAATTATCTTCATCATAGTGAAAACTGCTTTGGCCAGCATTTTTTAAAAGTGAAATTGCCTTGTTTCATTTTAATTGAAAGTGCATGATTATATGAACGATTAGAGCCACTGTTCCTGCTATGGTGTCACTTTTACTCACCCTTGGTTTAAAACCAGCAGTGTAAAATTTCCACACAATATAAACAATAAATGTACAAGTTATGGTTAAGAATTCATGTTCCTGGATCGGGCATGGTGGTGAGCGCCTTTAATCCCAGCCTAACAAGAGAGACTGAGACTCAAAATCACTTGAGTCCGTGGTTCAAGACCTGCTCAGGGCAACATAGTAAGACCTAGTCTCAAAAAATAGCTGGGCGTGGTGGTGCACACCTGTAAAACCAACTACCTGGGAAGCTGAGGCTGGGGATTGCTTGATTCTGTGGTACCCTAGGGCAACACTGAGTCTGCAGTTTCCTGGGCAACATAGCGAGACCTAATCTCAAAAAAAAAAATTAATTAATTAATTAATTAATTAATTAAAAAATTCATGTTTCATGTTTCTCCTGAAAGGTTCTTTGGGATTTCCCAGGAATCCACAGATTGGACTTGGAGAAATGCTCCCTGAAACATTTTTACTGAGACATTGTTCTATCTTTGTCTCTTGTTTACATACATATCCAGATCTGTACTCAACTGCAAATCAGTACATAACTTACTCTGGAGCAATACAAGACTCTAGTTGGAAAAAATCACATGGCAATAGTTTTATTTATTCTATTTCACAATAGCATCAAAAAACAACTACTTGAGTTTCTTTTTATGAGAGACTCTTCAAGAGAGACTGTAAGCTCTAGATGTTTGCTAACATCAAGGAAAAGAAACCAGTTTTAGGAACAAGTGCTTTTCAGGAAAATTTTCTTGAAAACCAAGATAGAATAATCTTTGAGCATCTCAAATCACACCTGTGACAGAATATTTGCCACATAAATCCATGTACAGTCCTAAGGTATGGGGAGTAAATGATTAATTCCCAAGTGAGATAGTCTTGTGAAAACTGACATCTCCAAAATCATTTTTATTTGTGACTATTTTCCTACTCAAGCACATTTTAAAGTGTACTATGAAACTTAAATTAGGACAAAAGTCACTTTCCCAAAGACTTGTACTCACTAGAGGCATATGGGTAAGATGGAATCAATCACTAGTCCAGAATAAAAATACAAAAAAAAAAAAAAAAAAAATCAAGTCAGAAGTCCTTTTAGTTATCATAGTCTACTACTTACTAATGATGTAACTTTGCCCTATAAAATTAAGCAACTGTGTCTAAAAGTCAAGCAGATTTGCCAAATACATCTGAAAAAAAACTTGATGTTTTTGTTTAAAAAATGCAAATTCCTTGGATTAGTCTGCTTTGGGCCTTATTACAATACCACAGACTGGATGGCTTAAACAACAGAAATGTGTTTTCTCGCAGTTCTGGAGACTGGGAAGTCCAAGTTCAAGGTGTCAGTCAATTCAGTTCCTGCCTAGCAGACAGCCACCTTATTTGTTTGTTTGTTTGCTTTTTGAGACTAGGTCTCGCTATGTTGCCTGGGGTACCACGGACAAAAGTGATCCCCAGTCTCACCCTCCCAGGTAGCTGGTGTGCGCCACCACGCCCAGCAAGTCTCACTATGCTGCCCCGGGTGGGTCTCAAACCTGTGGACTAAATTACTAGTCTAGGCCTCGCTCTTAGGCTGGGATTAAAGACACGCACCACCGCACCCAGCCAGCCACCTTTTTGCTATGACCACATAGCTTCAGTGAATGCACCTAGGTGGAAAGTGAGATACCTCTTCCTCATTTTATAAAGCCACTGATGCCATCAAGAAAGCTCTGATCCCAAGACCTCACTTAAATCTAGTTACCAAATTTCTGCCTTCCACACCATTTCATGAGGATTGGGGCTACAATATATGAATTTGGTGGGGACACAGACTTTCACCCATAAAATTTCCAATTAGTCTAAGTGAAAACATCTGAGAGTAGAGTCCAAGAATCTTTGGGGTTAGAGTCCAGGAATCTGTCTTTCTTTATTCCACCTGCTTCTAGTACATTAATATAGAACATGGAAGCAGGTAGAGAGACAAAGCTTCCGATAAGAGGAACACATATCTCTCTAGCCCCCTCTGGCACAGTAGAGGGTAGGCGATAGCGCATCTCTCAGCTGTAACCCACCAAAGTTCTACCATCTAAATTCCCACTAAATCTATATCTTATCTAAAAACTAAAAGTGAGCAGAAAATAATGAAAAGGATTACAGATGTTACCTTAATTCTTGTAATTAAGCTGCACACAGCTAAAATAAACTGAGTTCTAGTTAACATTCAGTTGAACATCATGATGACTTTTGGAAAAACCCTCTTAAAACATATGCTTACCCTTTCTTTCCTTGGTAGATCCAAATTTAGCTCTTCTTTGCTGCCAAAGAGCTTTCACGTTGATTTTCTGAGTATTAGTTCTTATTGCATAGGACATTGGCTTAGAAAAGTAATCTATACTCTACCTCAGTTATTTGCTAAAAGGTTTCTTGTTTATTGTTTGTTGTTTAGGGGAAATTTATGGTTTATAGAGGCATGTTTATTTTAATGAAAGGCAGATCTCTAATTACAAGTTGTGGACTAAAGGCTTATTTGTTCCTAAGCTGTTTAGAATTTGAAATGCCTCTCCCATGGCAAAAATTAAAAACAAGTCATGAATCAGAGCTAGGTTCTCTGACTTATCCCAGAAGTCCGTAGTATAGATGAAATGTATTTCCTAAAGTCTCAAAATTTACAGTGATATTCATCAAAATCAGAAATAAAACTGAAACATAAAATATTTGATTTATCTGTAGTATGCATATCTGGGGGGAAAAGTTAACTGGGAAATGAGAAGCTGGTCATATTTCTGCAAATATAAAAAGGTTAACAGCCCTAGTATTTTATTTTATTTTTTAATTTTGTTGTTTACATATTTATGTGTGTATATATTTATATTTTTAAAATCATTGCATTCCCCAGGGCTCCCTCTGCACCATATCACCCACGAACAGCCATCTTGATCTTTTGCGCTAGTCCCTTCCCTGATTTCTCCCTCCCCACACCTCCCCAACTGCTTACCCACTGTTACTTTATTGACTTTTTCTTGGCCTTTTGTTCATTTCCTTATATCCCACTTATAGGTGAGACCATCTGGTTTCTGTATTTTTCTTTCTGGTTTATATCTGCTAACATGATTCCTTCTAGGTTCATTCATGTTATCACAAATGCATCGTATTTGTCTTTTTTGATTGCAGAATAATATCCCACTGTGTAAATATATCACAACTTTTGCAACCATTCATTCAGTTTTGGGGCATTTGGGTTGTTCCCATATCCTGGCAATTGTAAATAATGCTGCAATAAACCTCTGAGTACAGGTGTTTTTTTTAAAATTAGTTTTGGTGTCCTTTGGGCCTAGAAGTGGGACTGCTAGACCAAACGGTAGTGAAATTTTCAGTAGCCTAGGGTCTTCCACACAGCTTTCCTTATTTCCAGTATTTTACACACAGAACACATAAAGCATTGCAACATGGCCACTAGGGATTCTTTTCAAATAAGACATGCAGGGAGTGGGAAATGACAAAAGCAGTGTTATCTGAACAAATGGAACATTAGGGGAAACAATGGTATTGAAAAGGGAGCTTGTATTCAAGAGGAGACTGTATGGAGTGGAAATAGTTGAGATATAAATGTTAAGAAAGAGAAAGACCAGAATATGAGTGAAAGCTGAAGGAACAGAAAGCAATACTGGCAAAGACAGTTCCCTTCAAGAGCTACAAAACTGAAATGCGGTATGACTGTAAAGTCATCAAAATGGAAGGGGCCTCTGTATAAGTGAAGATTCACCTGAACCCACTTCCTTCCTATGGGCCAGATGACCATACCAAGTCATCATATCACTTCTTCTTCTTGGATATGCTGGTTGAAGTTGTGAATTTTAATAAATCATAGCTCATTTACTGCCCCTTTCATTTTCCAGTGCCCAAATCAAATAACATTGCAGTTTTGATCTTGCCACTTAAGTGTTACCTCTAGTAGTGCATCTATATTTGAATACCTAACCATTCATCAACCATGCAGGTCTGTGGTTGTATATTTAATATACTTATCTTGTGTTTTGAAATCATAGTGTCACTCAACCTAAATAAAAATGCAGTGTGTTCATTCATTCCACCAAACACTGACACTGAATGTCAGGCACTGTTTTAGGCCTAGTAGTAAACACAACAGTCTACTGAATTCCTAGAAATTTTTGAGGTATTCCACTGGAGCATGTAAAACAATTACCCTAGGGGCAATCAGGAGACTTCTTTAGCCTTAAGAATGCCCTGATCTTCTTGAAGCATTCTGAACTATGACTGGATAGATTAATTAAATATCAGATACCAAACAGCAATGTCAATTACAAGTCTGCCTAAGGGCAGAGAACTATCCTGAATATCCTCCATGCTGGTTTTCAGAAATATGCATTGCAAATTGGAGAGAGAAGCTGAAAGAATAATTTTTTGCACCAAATTTCTGATAAACAAGGCAACCTCTGCCAAGACAAAGATCTCTTTCACAGAAAGGTGAAAGTAGTCTTGAATCACCATTGGCCACACACAACACTTTTGCTGTGTGTGCTGCGTGTGCACAGATACACATACTCAAAAGGACAGCAGGAGGTCACAAACACACAGTAATTAATGCTGCATGAAAGTTCACTGGACAACAGAAAAACAAACAGCAAGGTGGCTGAAAATTACCACTTTAAAATGATGTCAGGGAACAAGGACATTTCAAATGAATCTTCAAGTTCAACCTCAGTGGAAGTTTACAGTTCAAACCTTAATTTGGGACCAAAGAAAGGCATCCACTGTTTAACATATCTACTGAAGCATACAGAGATAATACTTGTGTTTGTCCTCTGAGTAGTCTGGCTCAGTGTCTAAACCTGAGTATTTCTAGGGCCCACAGCCAAAAGCTCCCAGAACAGTCTGCTGATGTTCCCCCAGGATCAAACACCACACTGGGAAAAGCAAGAGTACGGTAGACTCTTCCCTTCTACAACCACTTTTACATAACTACATCATTTCAATTTATCTGAGATATTTTCAGAAAAAAAAAAAAAACAAAAAAAACAAAAGAAAAACAAAACACACCAGTCTTTTTGTCACCGAGTACCTCTCCATAAGGCAACTCTTGTTTTTATCATGCTAGGAAAAACGAAGAACTACCTGAATAACTGATTCTCATAAACCCAATCCCATATGCAATAATTAATCCATCTGTTTCTTCAACTTTATGAAATATGTGATTTTAAGCTGAAAAAGGAATCCCTTATTGCAGCCTTTTTCTAGAGGGCATCTCCAGTACTCTCTGATTGTCAAGTTCCCTTTGGAGACATTTCCCTTTGGAAGTGCATAATGTGAGAGGAAAGGTTGGGGGATGGGACAGGATTGTGGGTTGGGGGGTGTGAAAGTTGGTAGGCAAAGACAGTTGGTAAGGACTTCACTTTCAATTCAGTCATTAAGAGTTTGAAAAATAAAGCAGCATTATTTTGGTATGTGTAAATATCCCACAGTATATCATGAGAAGACATATATTAAGAGCTCTTTCCATTTCCATTCATTCCATATGGGTTACAGCAAAAGGTGCTACCTAATGGGATTAAAAAAAAAATTCATGATCATTCTTGTGGAGGTAAGACACTTCCTGACACTTCCAAGTCAAACACCAGAATTGCATCATCAGATCTTAAAGGAATGCTATTTACGCAGTTAATTTTGTCAAGAACTGAAATGCATAACCCAGAGATAATCTTTACTGATACTTATCGTAGATCTATAAGTAAATAAGTAGGTAAAATTTAGAGACTAAATTTAGCAACTGGAAAATCAGCAGCGTTTCAAGAACCAAAGGCCTTGTGTGTTAACCAACCACCTCAAAATACCAATACTAAATAATTTGAAGTGACCGTCTGTGAAAACTAGTTTCCATTAACAAAAACAGGGAGGAGCAAAAAAAAAAAGTGATACACTCAGTCAGTGATACAGGATACAAGAATATATCTGAGATGCAAACAGTATGTGATTTTGGGTACACACTCTATAAACATGTCTAAGTACTAAGTTTATGACACCATATTTTAAGTACTAAGTTCATGACACCATATCATTCTAGGACACCATATTTTATGTTTATGTTTAAGTTTATGACACCATATTTAAGTACTAAGTTTATGACACCATATCATTCTAGGAAAGGTGGTTCCTCAAAGTACTTTACTGTGAAAATTTGAATGTTTAGGAAAGAAACATTATCAAAAATCAGAAAAGATATTTTTTACACAGCGTTGCTCAATCATAGTATGTAAGTGACAATCTGTGTTTTGGGGGGGTACTCTGCACACAGATATCTGCTTCTTCCATGTACCAACACAGTGGAGACGACATCTCCTAGTTTTCAACTTCATCATGACTATGACTCCATTTGATTCCTGTAATGATCTTATGTGTTGTGCAATAGAGTTAATGTTGCCCTCTTTTTAACACAAAAGAAATTGGGGTTTGGAGAGTAATTAATAATGGCTTTGAAATCAAACCACAGGCATTCTAACTTTCAGTCCTGAACTCCCATTCTAGATAGAGAACAAAAACATTTCATAAAGCTAACGGTGGACCCTGCAGCAGTCCTAACAAAATAGCAGACGAATAATTGCCATTTTCCTTAGCAACAAAAAACTGTAATAACCTATGACTAAAAGGACAAACAAAATCATAAACATCTCTTCACCTTCACCTACTATGAATATTGACGGAACATCTGAACACCTGCAAGGTAACTCCTAAACAAAGCTAAACAAACGAAAACCTTTTTGAAAGTTCCCGAATAAAACGTGTATCTGTTGAATCTTGGCAAGTGGAATCAGTGAACAAGAAGCCATTGATAGCGCACCCAGAGCCATCCCCTAAGATCAACAACTTGAGTGCTGGTACACTACCCTCCAAAAATCCCATAGTTTATGGAAACAGAGCTGGTGTTCCTAAAGGTCACAGCTGTTAAATGCCCGCCTTTCTTAAACGACTTACAGGCTTCGAAAATGCCAGCGAACCGTTCCCCTGGGGTAAAGACAAGGAACGGCACAGGGGTGATGCACGCGGATAGAAACCTGCAGAGGGCTGTGAGGGAGATGGGCAGCACAGAGCCACATCTAGGCTGCCTCTCTCCGGGCCAGGGGTGCTGACCGCTCTCAGGGCGCACCAACTGCGACCACCCTCCCAAGCCTCCCGGTTGCCGGGGCCGGCGCGGACCTACCAGCGAGAGCACTTTATAGGTGTTGGGGTCCTTGGCCGTGCGGGCGCGCGCCGCCTTCTCCAGCGGCTCCTCCCCCAGGTCCATGGGGGCCAGCAGGGACGCGGCCGCCTGCTGATCCCCGGTCGCCTCGGCCGTGGGCCCGCGGCTCGGGTCGCGCCCGTTCCCCGCCGGGCCCTCCCGCGGGCCGCTCCCGCCCTCGCCGCCGCGACTCCCGCCCCCCACGCAGCCATCGCGCTCCATGGTGGCCCCGGGCGCTCCGGCCCCGCCGCGCCGCCGCGCCTTTAATAGGTTCCGCGCCGCCCCGCCCCTTCCCGCCGCCGCGCCCGCCCCCCCTCCCGCCACCGCCAGACCCTTGGCTCCTCGCCCGCTGCCGGGCGCTACAAGTGAGGGGAAAGCAACTCTACGCCCCGGATTATTTGGCTTCCTGTCTGATTTCGGGCACTCCGCGTGGCGGTTATTTTGGGTCCCTGACGTGGGCGTGTCTTTAACTTCACCCGGAGCCTTCCCCTCCCCGCGCCCCGGGCACCGTCCGAGCTCTTGCAGGAATCGCCTCGCGTCGCCTCTCGGCGCGGACTGCACTGGAATTGCAGTGTGGTCTGCAGAGGGCATGAGATCATGGGGCCCCGAAATAGAGCGAGAGGAGAAGTGCAGCTTCTCAAAGCTGGAGAGCGGAGTCGAACAGCCCCGAGTGTTTCAGGACCGAGGAGTGAATAGACGCTAGGGTCGAGCATGGGGGAAGACTGCCTTTTCCTTCCCTTGCTTTGAAGCAAGAGTTCCCTCCAAGCCCTGCTACCCTACGATCTATGCTACAGTGAAAGAGGACTATCCAGCCATAGTATATCTGCTTTTACAAACATACCTGCGATGGATGGGACTTTTAGTTCTTGGCTCTATTATGTGATCTCTAGGTTTGTGGCCCTGTTTCTGTTTTAATTTATTTACTTCGTTATTTTAGGCTTGTTCTGTGAAAGCTTCAGTGTTCATATTGTCCTGTCCCCAAACTGACACTTTTAACTAGGTTAGCAGTGTCAACAATGAAGGCAATATAAAATACTGTGATACGTTATCTTTGAACTATAGGATATGCATCTTTAGGCTCTAATTCTTGGTGGGTTTTGAATCAACTTTGGTTCTGCAACTTTTACGCTTTCTTACTCATCAGTAGAAAACTACAGTGAGGTGAAGTGAGCCCTGCCTGTCAAAAAAGCACATACCATTAATTCCTTTTCAGAATCCACTGATTTCACTGACAGGAAAAGTTATATGATTCAGTTTCATTTTGATTACAATTCACTTTGATTACACAACTATATACAATATTGAAAAGATCAGAATAAATATTTAACAGATGTCAAGTGTTGTCCTCTTTAAAAAGGTCACCTTGAGATGCATTCCATTTATACTGACCATTCATTCATTCAATTATGAATCCTTCCATCTTTTTGCCTCCAAATAGACATGCTTATTATCAAGGATGAATGAAAACTGTCTTTCCCAAGTGATTCAATCCGGCAAAGGTAGTAAGCAAAAACTTAAAACTCAAGTCATATAGGTGTAATAAAGTCGTACATAGAATTTAGTAGAAAGAATAATTGGCTTCTGGGAGAAGTAAAGGTCATCCCTCAAACATCATTCAGTTTTTAATTACTTTTGAGTCAGCTCATAAACAACCCAAGAGAAACAGGCTTTCACATTTCATAGTCACACATAATTTTTTTAATCCAAACTTGGCTCCAAGTCTTCCTTTGACTGTTTCCAAAAATCAGATCAAGGACAGAGATTTATTCTAAAAAAGCAAGTCCATGTAGTCATTCCACGGGTATTTTGTAGCAGACAAAACAAACGATGTGAGTATGTAGCTGCATCTGAAGGACATGAACCATGTTAAAAACTTCACCCATGGGAAATGTCTACAGGGTCACAAGCTCGAGAGGGAAGCATCAGGAGCAAGCAGCAGCAGGAGACAGTGCCTGTAGGTAACTGTGACCTGTGGAAGGGGCAGTAGTTGTTGGCAGGATTCTGTGCCTCTTGTGGTCAGATAGTCAGATATTTCAAGACAAACAGGAAATTTAGATGTTTGTGTGAATTCTCCAGATTGCAAAATTTTGCCTACAAAATTGAGTAAAACAATTTCTTTAAACACTTTAAAAGCTGAACAAAATGTACAAATATACAGGGTGGATCTGGCACATAGACCACCAGGATGTGGCTTCTGCCTTGTGTTCCTGCCTTGCCTGTGCCACTTGAAATTTTTATGAATAAATTGAAGAATCCAGTGAAAATTCTAAAACTGGAAGAATAAATAGATCAAGTGCACCGCTCACCTTAATTACCTTTAGACATTGCAATGACTCTAGTGACGTCTAACTCCATCTTATTTGTATTCTAGCTAGTCTGAAGACAACTTCTTATCCCAAAGGATAATCAAGGCATGAAACATAGACTCATAGCTTCTCTGATTGATACAAAAGTAGACAGTGAATGTTTCCTCCTGGGTGCTAACCCACTATTGTATAATGATTATAGATTCTAATTTTAGTACCATAGTACAGATGACAGATTAAGATTTTATAAAATTCCTGGACCAGGCACAGTGGCATGTGCAATTACAGCATATAAAAGTGAGGCTGAGGCTAGGAATTGCTTGAGTCCATGGGTTCGAGACCCACCTGGGGCAACATAGTGAGACCTTGTCCTAAAAAGTAGCTGGACCTGGTGGCACATGTCTGTAATCCTAGCTACCTGGGAGGCTGAGGCTGGGGATCTCTTGAGTCCATGGTACTCTGGGTAATCTGAGCCTGTGGTTCCCTGGGCAACAAAGCAAGACCTAGTCTCAAAAAAATTTTTTAGTAAAATTCCTTAAGTTTTGCAGTATGCAAATTAAACATTTCTGTCTGTGTTTAGACACTGTAGACAGAGACAAAATCCCAGCAAACCCACCTTATCTATGCTTGAACTATGGCTTCTGATATTGAGAAGTAAGCCCTTTTAACTTTTAAGAAATAAAATATGCTGTAAAGCAATTAGTTTAGCAGCTGCTCCAGAGCTTCTTCAGCTTTCATTCGTTCTCCAGCAAAACACCAAAAACATCTAGCTTTGTCTAGCGCTTGAAAACTTTTAAGTAAAACTCTTCTTTAATCTTCATAAGATTTAGGGAAAAACCGTTTCCATGGCATTAACTTATTTTTAAGGTTTTTGTGGCATTCCAATTTTTCTTTCCTTTTTGTAAGCACAAAAATATGCTCTCTGGAGGAAGAAGCTTGGAGCACTATGTGACTTTGTACAGATTACAAGAATTCTCTGAGTTTTTGGTTTCCTTGTTTATAAAAGTGTTACTTTATATAAAGCACAAAAACAAATAAAATAATCAGATGGAAATTGGTTACCTTTGGAGGAATGGGAATATTTATTTACTTATCTCTGGGTTCCAGTTAAATATGTGTACTTTGTAAAGATTCATCACTATGTCCTTATTACTTGTCCACTTTTCTGTATGTGTGTCATACTTCAAGAAAAGTTTAGTTAAAAGCTTAAAGAATAAAAAAGAATATTTTTATTAAATATTTAAAGAATATTAAAAGGTTAAAGAATAAAATACTGTTTTTTAATTTTTTGAACTTTTTACTAAACTTTTTTTGAAGTATAATGGTCATACATTTGTCATACATTGCCCATACATCTGAGCAGAATGCAAGAGAAGGAATATCTATAAAGTCATTACATACTAGATTGGAAAAATGATCATGGAGAGGACCTATTACAGAATCACACCTACAGCCCCCACAAGGAGTGGATGAGCCAAAATCTAAAGGCTGATATGCCACCCTAGAGAGCAAGGCATCCCTACCTATTCCACAGGGGAGGAAGGTCACAGCGTTGGAGCATCAGTCTCACAGCAAAGCTAAAACCTGAGAGGAAATGATCTGCAAAGGCCTTCAGCAGATGCCTGTTCCCAATGAGAAATTTCTTTACTAAATGGCACAGGGAACGGATTGGAGAGGACAGTCAACAACAAGAAAACCCTGATAGACTCCAAATAAGGAGGGATGGCTGCCCAGCACAAAGTTAAGACTGAACACCTACCAGCACAGCTTGCCATAACCCAGGAACACAGTCATTCACCCAAGACAATGCTACAGAAAACGCAGAGACCAAAGGACTCAGCATAGATCAACAAACAACCAGAACAGAGGGGTTTGAGTGAATCATCAGCTGCATGGGAAAGCATTCCAATAACCATTTGCTGATATTTTAAGAAATCTAAAGAATGAATAAAATAAAGCAAAAAAAGTTTAAAGAATAAAATCGTGTTGCAAATAACGCCATAAAATTACACTATCTTTAAATACTAATAAAATATTTTACATCTCCCCATTGAAGGAAAAAGGAAAAACAAACAAACAAACAGACAAGAAAAATGTAAAATTATCAACAAAATTGAAGCTTAGAGCAAGAGGGGGAGGGAAGAAAAGTCAGACTGGGAGGGGCACAAAATACTAAAAGGATGGTTCAGAGAGTTCATGGGTGATAAGGTGGAGGGTGGGAGATCCCTGGGGTAGATAATGATGTAAAATTAAAAATCAAATAAAAAAACAAACAAACAAAACTTAAATCTATCCTTTTCATACTTAAATCACTCAATTTCTACCCTTAAGAGAAAGAATTAAACCATTTAACCTCTACATAATTGTGCATGATTTATGACATATATATTATCTGGGAAAGTTTGAGAGCTGCCACTGGATCTGTAGCTACAAAACGGAAGATCCTGGGGTTTGTCTCTCTGGATAAGCAAAAATGCTTTCAGGGCTCAGTCAGATAGCAAGACAAATGAGGTAAAGTCAAAAGTGTAAGATGCAATTGAGAGTAATAGAAACTATGGGAAAATAAAAACTGAAAAATACTAGGATCTTAACAGAAAGACAGCTTCACACTTTGGCTACACCAGCCTCAGCCACTGCCCCTCTGTCTCTGATACCTCATTTCAAACAAAGTCTAGGGTTACCAAAGCATCTGAATTTATTCTGATCATATTTCTCTTTGTTTTCTATAGGCCTCATCTTCTTACTTTGCTGGGTGCGGTTTTTTTGTTATTGCTGTTGTTGTTACTATTTTGTTGTGGTGGTTTTTGTGAGTATGTCTCTGTTTCTTGTCTTTAAACTAGTGGGGAGCTATGTTTGCTTCTCTTGATATTGTTCTTTCAAACATTGTTTGCCTGTGTGGGAAGTCTGATCTAGTTCCTGGGTGACTTTCACTTGGGTCTTCTCAAGTGCTCTTAGTAAACTTCTGATTCGTTTTATTAACTCCACCAAGGCACAGGAATCCTTTTATTTGCTTAAACTCTGCCTCAATTTAGGATAGTGCTGCATTCACTTCTGAGGATAGTCCATCTGATCATGGTCTAAGTTCTTTATATTTGATTTCCTGAATCAAGGTCACCTTATTTTTTAACTATAATGGCCACAGTGTAACTCCACTGACTTTCAACTGTCTGAATCAGGCTGCTCCAAAGTACTTTGCCAATGTAGTCCACTGAATATTTCCAATTAAAGAAATAGTCAGCAAACAAATACTATCCTAAACATTCCTTTGGACTTAACGAAGGGCTTTTCTTTGATTCTCCCTGAGCAGAGATGGAGAGATACCCTTATCTCAAAAATAACTTTGGGAAACTATGTAAACAAGCTCTGCTTAGCTCATTAAATGTGTTTGTTGCACAAACCAAAACTTTAAAGAATTTCTTTTTCCTGTCCTCTACATATTTATTGCTTTTTTGTCCAAAGGGTATATACACTGTTTGGTCATTCACTAGGTTCCTTCTTATGAACTGCTTTTTGTGCACAAAATTAAATTTGTCTTTTCTCTTGCAAGTCTTTCTCTCATGTCACTTTATCATTGGTCAGCCAAAGGAAACAAAGAAGGTGAGGTAGAGATACTCTCCAAATGTTCCCTCTACACTGTATTTAGCTTCCTTATCCCCTAAGACATGTGGGAAAGTCTGAATTGTTCTTTCCCTACATCAGACAGCCAAAGCTTTTGAGGACTATTGCAGATTCTGCGTCACCACAGTCAGCAGCTGGTTTTTGATTCATAAAGAAGCCCTCCTATCGACGAGAATATTCTGCTGACATTTCCTAAATCAAGAAGTAAAGTACAAGGATGTCACTTCAGGCTTTCAATTAAGTCTATCTAGCACCTCACAGTGCACGATTTCAACTCACAATAGGTAAGCCATCCCAAAGGTAGGTTTGAGGGCTCCCCTTATTGCTCTTACTTGTTGGCTGCTAGACTCAAGGTATGAGAAATGAATTTACTAGAAGAGATTTACCCAGCCACAGCTGGGGGTCAGATGGAAGTATGAACCACGAGACAACTTAATTAACAAAAGAAAGGGGTATTTATAGGGACACAGGGTGAGGGCCTGTTGAATTTTAAAACTTACTCTTTTCCTTTTGATACTCTACAGAACTGAAAAGTCAACTTTGTCTCATTCCTGCACAGCAGTAACTTCTCCACCTTATCTCCTGAGTTCTGTATTACTACAGGTCACTGTATTCCCAGGCTGAATATTAATGTTTTTTTAGTTTTGGTTTCGGTTTTTTTTTTTTGAGACTGGGTCTCGCTATTTTTGCCCATGGAATTACAGGCTCCCATTGTCCGGGGTACCACAGACTCAAGCAATCCCCAGCCTCAGCTTCCCAGGTAGCTGGTATTACAGGCATGTGCCACCATGCCCAGCTATTTTTGGGGACTAAGTGTCGCTGTGTTGCCCCGAGCAGGACTCGAATTGCGATCCCTAGCCCCAACTGCTTCATAGGCTGAAGCTTACAGGCATGAGCCACCATGCCCAGCTCAATATTAATATGTAAGAATTTAAGAAATCTATATATTATTTTACTTCTTAACAGCACCTGACATTGACTGACCACACCTAGCACAGCATCTAGCCAACCAATAGTATTAAAATTTTATTTGTAGATAAAAATTATAATTTCTTTACCTCTGTAGATTTGGTATAACAAAGTCAAATGTTTCCTATTTTCCTCAACCCATTCTAAAGTAGGTGAATAATTCTAATTTATAAGAGCACTCAAATTGAAATTGGGTGAGAAAACAAACAAAACAGATAACCAAACTTGCAAAGGGGAGCAGCTGGCCAGTCACACACCAGGTTCTTCCCAGCCCATGCATGCAGTAGCAAGACCACATAAACTTTAAGAGGAGGCAAAAACAAATTTGCTTATTGAAAGACAAATTAGACCAGAGTCACTGAGGGGTACAAGGGAACCCTTTTGATAATCTTACCACACAGTCCAGTCTCTAGTCCAAAGAGTACATGGCTACATCAGCCATGTGTGGCCACAAAATGGAGACTGCCCCACCTTAAGCTGGTTAAAGGAGTTAAGATGGCATCTCTGCTCCTTCTTCAAAGACACAGCTCCACTCACTCCAAATCAGAAGAAGCCAAAATGGTGTTGTCAATCCTTTTCCGAAAGCAGGAAATTCAGGTTCAATGAGGAGAACCAGGATGGTGTCCTCAATTCTTCTCCAAAAGGCACAGCTCCAACATTCTTTCAACTTCAGCTCCAAAGTGACCCGGCATCAGCAAAACTCACTCCATATAGCAGCACAACAAGCACTTCAGACATCTCACATTGAAAATGGCAACACAGCAACTCTTCAGTTCTCCAAAAGACTTCCAAACCTCACAGTCTCAAAATTAAACCAAGTTCTCAAGTACCACATTTCCAAGACAGCTCACACAGGTCACAAGTTTCTCCAACATGCTTCTCGGGCTCCTCACGGGCCCAGGCTGGGAATGAAAGCCCACAGTTTGGCTTCTTTCCCTGCTCTGCTGCCCTTCATGGCAGTGGAAGCTCTGAAGCCTCCAGCCTCTCTGCTGCTCCTCCTGTACCTTCTTTCTCTGTTCTCTTCCATTCTGTTCTCTACTCTTCTCTGTTCTGTTCTTAGTTCTCTTCTGTTCCGTTCTCTCTTCTGTTCTCTACTCTCCTCAGTTCTCTTCTCTACTGTTCTCTCTTCTGTTCTGTTCTCTACTCTCCTCAGTCCTCTTCTCTACTCTACTCTGTTCCGTATCTTTTATTCTCTGTCCCCTCCCTGATCCTTTAATCCTCTTTTCTCTGGAGAAGGCTTAACTTCCCTTCTCCAAATCTCCATTCACCAAGGCTAACAATAGCAATTTTAATACATCAACAGCAGTACTGGGGATCATAGGCCTCTAACAAAACAAGAAAACATAAGGAAAAACTCATTCTTTTCAAAGATATTGCTAACTTACAACCCTGCATACAATGTATTTATATGAACGATCCTAACATTTTTATAGTCACTAATATGGGTACCCCATTTTTTTCCTATTAATGTGGCCATCAAAGCTGAGTAGGATCATGGTACCCAAAAACCAAGTTTTAGGCAGCACATGGCATTCTTTTTCATTCACCTGGAGAAATATGCTATAAATATGCCACAGTTATAGGGCAGTCTGGAATTTGGGTAGACATGAGGGATGTTGCAGCTTTGGGTACAAAAGAATAAAAATGTACTCTTCACTGTGCTGGGGACATTATTCTAGGCATCAGATGTTTCAGTTGGAATCAGTGTAAGACAGATTTGTTAAGTCTCATAATACGGGGTGTGGAGAAGTGAGAGGTAGGAGGAAGCTATGTACTTCTCTTGATCTTAAGTCATCTGAAACAAAAATACTAGAAAAATAGAATAAAAAAGAAGTACCCATATTTTATTTTAAGATAAACATCTAAAAGATAAGACTATAGACACATACATAAAAAGAAAACTATAAGTGCATATGAGGAAAATATGAATGTTTACCCAAAATAATCACCTCATAGCTCCTGGCTTATTCAAACAAATATTTGTTGAAAGAATGAGTGAATATGAACATAAGTACTATTTCTTAATTGCAAAGATCATTCAATTACATTTTCAAAAAAATTTAAACTTAAAAAACATGAAAAACAACCCAGTTCATTGAAAGAAAGAAAGAAAAGGAAAGAAAAGAAGAAAGAAAGACACCTGATGGGGATACCGTAATAAAACTCATTTAAAAAGAAAAGGAACATAGAAAACTATGCAAGAAATATTTTAAAAAGCACTTAGATAATGAACTACCTATGGTCAAAAAAAAGAAGATTCAAGCAAAATCTTCGGTAATAAAAGTAGAATTGCCAATCAAAGAAATACTGAAACACCAATGTTATTAAATGAGACAAAACATATGAATCAATTGTTTCATTTGAATAACAGGTTACTAAGTTGTTATCTTTTGTGTAAGAGAAACAAAGTGAGTTTTATACTTGCATCATACTATAGCCCAAAAGCAAATTTTGGTCCACAAATCAGACAGAAAGAACCCAAAAAAACCCTGTGTGTCACTGAGTTCAATTGTTAAAGATTGGTTCTTAGAGAAGCCAAGATAGTTACAACACATATAGAAAATTACAGATAGAAAATAATTAGAAAGAAAGAAAAAGGGATTGTAGGTTGCTCTAAGGATCTGTAAGGTGCCCTTGGAATTTTGACTGGGAATAGCTTGTTTCTACTGACCAGAGACAAAAAAAACCTTAGAAAACACAAAACATATGTAGATTCCTCAGAAGATTATCACCTTGGAAATGGAGTTAAAAAGAAAAAAAGTCACTCACCACTAATACCCAGACTAAATGCTGCCTACAAAAGCTGAAAAGTAAGCTTTAAAAACATCAACTGATTCTAAGTAACCTAACTGTATGCCACAACAAAATGCAACATATTTAAAGAAATACAACAAAATCCACTAACAGACAACACAAAACTCACATGTCAAACACCCAAAGTTTACCAGGCAATCAAGGAAGCTGAAAAATGGGATGTTTTACTATGAGAGAGCTCATCAATGGAAACCACCCAGAAATTGCAGGAATGATGAAACTGCAGAAAAGACTTTTAAAAAGTGGCAAACAGCCCAATTCTTTCTTAAAGTAGCCACTCAGCAAAAAAAAATAGAAACAAACAAACATGTTAGTGATAGTCTCTGATTTTACTACCCAGTTGAAAACTGAGGAGATGACTAAGATGAATCTCAAAACTACGCAGTATCTCTCTTCAGTGGTCCAAACTCTCCTGCAACAGATGCATGATAAATTTCAGATTACATCCAACCAGATCATTGGAAGAACTGATGGCATGAGTAGTCACACTGATGACCTGGAGAAAAACATTGCAAAACTCATGACACAGGCAGGAGTGGAAAAGCAAGATACCTGCCACAGAAAAGAATTGAAGGTTATAATTTACACCAAAATCTGGAGTACCTTTTTTTTTTACATGCTAAGAGAACACCAAATTGCTATTTGCACTAACTACTATGTGTAGACAGGTTTTATAGTATAAAGTATGCATTGTTCTTATCATATACTATACAACTGGTTTTAGAGTGACCTCCACCCCCTCCTCAGTTTCTTGAACATGGTATCTTCCCATGTTGGAGCTTGTTCCGTTGTGCAACTTAACATTAAATACTAAAACTTTGATTAAAAAAATACATTGGGTGGGTTTAAGGACAAATTAGAAATGAGACAAAGAGAATAATAAAATTCAAGACACAGAAATATAAACAATACAAAATACAGAAAAAAAAATGACTGAAAGATAATGAACAAAACATCAGGGACCTGAGAGACACACAGTTGACATATACAATATTAGAATGTCAAGATAAGGGGGTTGTTACAAAATCTGGAGAAATAAATGAACAAAATTTCTCAATTTTGAAAAAGAAAACTATAAACCCATGAACTCCAAAATTTTAGCAAATGACAAATTGAACGGACACAAAGGAAACCATAAAAAAAGCACATTATAATCACATTACTGAAAACTAGTGCTAAAGAAAAATCTTAAAGAAGCCAGAGAAAGTGATGCATTACATGCAGGGAGAAAAAAAGATAAAAATCACAGTGAACTCCTCATTAGAATCTACGCCCATCAGAAAAAAAATGGATAGACATCTTCAAAGTACAGAGAGAAAGCTCTTGTCAAACTAGAATTATTTACCAGATGAAATATGTCTTTGAAAAATAAAGGCAAAATAAAGACACATTCAGACAAACAAAGCTGAGAGAATATCCCAAGTCAAATTTCACTACAATAATTACTAAAGGAAGTACTTCAGACAGAAAATGATACCAAAATCAAAATTTAAAGCTATTAAGAGTACAGTACAGGAAATTGTAAATATTTGGATGAGTATAAAGAATTTTTTTTCATCTTAACTTCTTCAAAATATAATTTACTGGAGCAAAAATAGCAACAATTTATCGTGGATTTACACAGTGTGTAGACATAGAAGACATAACCTAGTCCAGCCATTCACTCTGCTGTGAATGAAGCTTTCTCTGGTCTAGGCTGTGTGTTTTTTTTGTGACTTGATACTTCAGCATCAGGCACAGCTGTAAGGCCATTATATAGAAACAACAACTGAGGGGCCCTATATTTATCAAATCCCTACCATAAACCAAGCATTACTCTAAACTCAGGAAACACAGTAAGAGAACATCAATCTTCTGTAGGAATTTGAGCCTAGTAAGGGCACTATATATTAATCACATATATACTCAGAGTTAAATTTTAAAAATGGCAATAAACACTATTGTGAAAAAGTACAAGAGGCTGAACTACAGAACTGGAGAGTCTGAGTCAATGAGTGGTAAAGAAGAATGCTTGAGTCAAAGTTTGAGAGATTAGTAGGGCTTAACTAAAGAAAATAGAAATAAGGACACAGATCCCCATGATTTCAAAACATGGTCTTTACTGTATGTGTAAGAGCTGTGTGTAGAAAGAAATGAAAGAGATTAACAATGAATCGTAAACTGGAGGTATTCGCACAACTATTCATAATCTACTGTTTATGGGCTTCCTCTTACACATGAAAACACTTCAAGATCCCCAACATTGTGAGAAATAGTTTGGGAACCTAGAAAGCAGGATCTAGGGAGAAGCCAGAAATTAAAAAATATATAGTTTAAGTGATCAGATAATATAAACTTAAAGTGTGATTCAGGTGTTTCCACTGTTAAAGGAGAAAGAGAAGCAATAAATTAGGCAAAGTATGCACACAAAAATAGATTCAAATATATATTTTGAAAACAAGAAAGCCATAGTACATGAGATAATTTTTGAGTAAATGAGTACATCTGAAAGGCAGTTTGAAAACAAAGCAAGCCACAAAAATGTTTAAAAATCAGTCAAAATATTTTTTTTTGGTTTGATTTAACTTGACTTCTGTAAGTGGCACATCCCTATAGTATTTGTAACAGGAAATTGAATATCTTGTGCCTTTACAATTCCATTATATGAAATTGAACTTACACATACCTTCCATAGGAATGAGTGCTTGGTGAATTAAAAAAAAAAACAACAAACTAACATGATATTATTCATCTTGGTTATTTTCATACTGTTTACAGAAAAGAAATGCCTAAACTTTCTAAATCAAAAATTAAAAAATGCATCAATTTATTTTTGATAAATTATTTTGTGATTTTCAAAACATACTGATGTGGAATTTGTGGGCCATACTGTCAGGCCTTTGCCCACAAGGAAGTAATTGGCTCCTCAACTGGCAAAGGGGCTGCCACCAGAGCAGAATCCAACCACCCACTCTGCAGCAGATGCTGTATTGTAAACACGAGGACGGCGATCCTAAGCAGGGACAAAAAGGGCTTTAAGGATTCACTCAGGCATGTTCTCCTGCTCTCTGGCATTCAGCCTTGACTGGAACGAGCTGGGAAGCAGCTGCTGGTGACAGACCAGTCTGGGCCGCAGTTGAGGTACAGAGTTGCTTTTTATAAGCAAAGGCACAAAGCCAAAGAGATCTCTAATGGGCATCCATACAAATAAGCACAGGAGCCTCTTAGAGACTAATTGAATGTTATTCTATCTAGAAAACAAATGGTAAAATAAATGAAAATAAAATAATTCTAGCTACCACATAGTTAGAGTCCATTCAGCACAGACCCATGCACTTTACAAGACTCCACCTGGCGCCACTTCACTTGAGTTTATAAAACATCAGGAGTTTAGAGAACCGTGCTGCCACAACCCCAGTGGATGAGGTGGGTCTCATCATCTGTTTATTAATTTTATTCTTGAGAAGAGACTTAAAGGTTTTCAATCGTTTCACAGTATTCCATTCTACCAAAAAACACATTTTCAAACCAATTAATTCCCTTTGGATGAAGTGAGATATTGGCTGTTTCCAATCTTGCTATTATAAACAAAATTACAATGAATAGTTTTGCTTGTACACTATTTCTCAAACGTGACTATATATGTAGGAGATTTATACTTCTACATGGTCATGATAAATCGTCACTTTCCTCCCCTGTTTTTAAAGATCTTGGCAAATGGCCTTTATGCTCTCATTAGCAATGCGGATGAGTGCCTTTCCCCATCCCAATCTCCCATATAGTAATAAAAGCAACCATATATTGGTGCCTGCACAATACGGGGCACTGTTCTAAATGTTTAGTGTACTTTAAGTCACTTAATTCTAACAAAACCCCATGATTATCATTAGCACCACCATTTTATTTATTTATTTATTTATTTGTTTGTTTGTTTGTTTGTTTGTTTGTTTATTGAGACTAGGTCTTGCTATTTTTGCCGGTGGAACCGCAGACTCTCGTTGCCCGGGGTACCACAGACTCAAGCAATTCCCAGCCTCAGCTTCCCAGGTAGCTGGGATGACAGGCGCGCACCACCACGCCCAGCTATTTTTTGGAACTAGGTCTCACTATGGGCCCCAGGCGGGACTCCAACCGTGATCCCTAGCCCCGGCCGCTTCATAGGCTGAAGTTTACAGACACGAGACACCGTGCCCGGCCCGTAGCACCACCATTTTATACATGAGGGAAGTGAGAACAACAGAGATGAACACATTTGCCTAAGGTGAGAAAACTAGTCAAAACTAGTCAGCCAGGCAGACAGGCTTTGGATTCTAAGGTGCAAGCTTTTTGTTTCTCGTTTCTGTTATATTTTGATCAACCTGTGGCATAAGAAGGGTATAGTAAGAAGACATTTTTTATATAAACATTTGTATTCCTTTTTTCTGTGACGACTATTTTTGCCCCCCTTTTCTAATGAATCAATTGTGTTTTTCTTACTGACTCATATAGTTAAGGTCTTTTGACTTTATTTATTTTTTTTTACTTTATTTATCTTGCTTATATAAGCAATATATTTTTATTATTGTATAGTCATATTTACTGACCTTTTATCATTTTCAGATTTTACATCATATTTAGAGAAAATATCTTTCTAAAATTTGTTTAATTCACCAATGCTAATAACTTTATTATTTCAGATTTTTATAATTTACTCTTTAGCCAGTCTGGAATTTATTTGGGTATAGATATGGGCTTTATTTTTAAGTGGCTATCTCTTTCTATTCCAACACTGTTTATGTGATAATCAACTTTATCATAACTTTTACAGTAGCCCTTGCTGCATAATAACCCAACCCCAACTTAGTAGCACCATTGAAAAAACTATTATATTGTGATCACAGATTCTATCAAGAATCAGAACTGTCACAGCAGGAAATACTTGTCTATGCCCTGTGATGTCTTGACCCTCCGCTGGAATGTCCTAGAGCTGGGGTGACTAACAGTTGGGGCCTGGAGTTACCTGGAGATCCTCTCACTCATTATTGATTCTGTTACCTAGAACCTCATCTGGAGCTAGCAACCCAAATGATTATTTGCAGCCTATGTTCCTTTTTGGACTGGCTCAGAACATGGAGGCTGGGTCCTAAAAGTAAACTTCCCGGAAAAGCCAGATAGTAGTTACCATATTTTGTGGCATAATGTCACTTCTATATTAGTCACAAAGTACACCCAGGTTCAAGATAATGAAATACAGATTCCACCTCTAGAAATAAGGAGTATCAAAAATATATTATAGGAGAACTGTAGTCATTTTTGGAAAATCATATATAGTAACACATTATATAATTTACTGATTTCTAGTATCATACCAACTACTGCCCTAACAATCCTTGATACTCCATCTATTTCCTGTTCTTTCCTCTCTTACCTTGGCAACCATTTGTTTTTTTATTGTCATCATGTTTTGACTTTTCCCAGAATGTTGGAATCATAGAGTTGGAATCATATTGTTGGATCTGTATTTATGTGCTCTTTCAGATTGACTTCTTTCACTTAGTAATAGCCATCTTCTTCCCTTTTTCAAAACTTTTTTCTTGAGTCTTTCTAATCACTCTACATTATACTCTGATCTCATGGGTATGCTGTTCATAGAATTTCTTTTTTTCCCAATTCTTGCCATGCCACTGTTCTCGGGGATGATGATCCTTTGACTCTTGAGTCTGACACTTTTTATTTTCCTCATCCTTCTTCAGCAGTTTGTAGTCTCTGGACCCAAAATCCACCCAAGCTACCTGAAAATGCACACTATAACATTGTAGTTTCTGACTAGAGTCATTTATTCTCTCTGACTATCCTTTATTTCCACTGTCCCTCTTGTTTGAGATTATCATGACCCATTTTTTCCACCCGGTCAAAGAGTTTCCAGATTGGCAAACACATGGAGGAAAGCAGCACACAATTTCACATGCTTTGTCTTATGTGTCTTTCTCTGAGTGTTCATCTCTGTTTGCTTTCATATACTTTTATTATAAGGCAGCAAACAGTAAGTAAACCACTTTCTTGACTTCTATGTATTGCATTAGTAAATTAATGGAACCCAAGGATGGTGTCTTGGGAACCTGTGGTTTACAGCTGATAAGTCAGAAGTATTGGTAGCAACCTGGACTTGCAATTGGCTTCTGAAGTGAAATAAAGGGGACACTTAGAGGACTGAGCCCTTAATCTGGGAGTGATGCTAGTTCTGGTCTGGCAGTGTCAGAACTGAGTTGAATTCGAATTGTAGGACATCCTACTTGTGTGGCAGAGTTGCTTAGTGTGGGGAAAAAATTACACACATATGGAAGTGTTGCAAGCATGATAATAGTATGAGAGTAAAGACGAAGTACACAAAGACTAAGGCAGGTTTTTTCTACTCACACACACACACACACAGAGTTGGTTTTTTCTACTCACACACACTTTCCTCTGATGACACAGAGGAAAGACCACTGTGTAAAGGTGGAGGTTGGGGTTATGCCACTACAAGCCAATGGATGTTAGTGGTTGCCAGGAGCCACCCGAAGCCATCAATAAGCAAGGAAGAATCCTCCTTCAAAATCTCCAAAGAGAGCATTACCTGCCTGATAACTTGATTTTGGACTTCTAGCCCTCCAGAACTGGGAGGAAAAAAATAATGTTTTTGTTGTTGCTGCTGCTGTTGCTTGTTTTTGTTTTTTATTTTAATTACTGTTATGTTACACTGCCCAGATTATGGTATTTGGTTACAACAGCTCTAGAAATGAATACAGCAGTTTATAATCCATATGTTGGCTTCTGAGAATTAAAAGTCAGAAAATAGATGTTATCATTAGTTCACATCTTTCAACTTCATCTGAATCTTTAACATCATTTAACTGCATTTTAAGACATCTCTAATCCATTTCCTCCTTTTCAACAATATCTTTACTGTACTTTATCAACTCGCTTCAAAACACCTGTAGAAACCACTACCCTGTATATACAACATTGAAATCGAGGTAATGGCATCTTTGTTTGGAACAGTCCACTCATTTGTTAGGATCCATCTGGCTTATGCAGAGGCCATACATTCAAATGTGGATATAACAGGGGCCACGATGCTGGTATACTTTAGATCTTTCAGGCTGGCTCAAATTTCTTCCATTTCCCTTAGGATGAGAATTTCTTGTAGGTCCATTGCTTTAACCAAGACAGTTTAAGAGACTTCTACTTGGCCTTCCCACTGTGACTATTCTTACTGCACAGATCAGAACAGACACTTGAATGTTCTGACAATTATTATAATTTCCGTTGCATTTATATATTCAGGAACTGAGAAACTGAACACTTTGTCAATCCATAAACCCCATGTGACCCAGGGTTCCATTGCTTTGAACCAACTTACAACCCTATTGTATTAGAAAAGCCAGGGATGAGTTTCAAAATCTTGACTATCCATCCCCCATCAGACCTTAGGTCCAACAGTTTTCCAAATATCTGGGTGTATCCCTTTTCACAGAATCTAATGCCTGAGTAAGTGGCTGTAGATTCCTTTGAGAAAAATATAGCAAGGATCATTAAGGGACCTACTTGTTGTGATATTATAATCATAGTCTGCCTATATAAAGACCCACTTCTCCTGGAAGAAGTGTGTTATAGGTCTAAGATACTGTGACATTTTAGTGAGTTTTCTGCCCTTACTCTCCTCATTATTCATCCTTGATTTCTTTTGTAATATAAATTGATCAATACCTTGTCTGTCCAGCTAGCATACCTTGGGATCACTATGCATCATTAATCATTTCCATAGTTCTTGATGGTGCAGTCCTTCCAGTTACTACTCCTAATACACTATTATGACAATTATATGAACTAGTCTCTATTATACATTGGAGAGTAAGAAATGGGTTTTAGTTCTGCTGTCATGCTATGCCACTCTTAACTTCTGACCCAGCCTGTAAAGAAGATGCTCACAGAACACCTGGCAGTATGGTGCTGCCTCAACAAAGGATTCCTTAGAAATCTGGTATTCCCAGCTCTCCTACAGAACACAGGCAGCTAATATACTCTCTTGTCTTGGCATAGTAGATCTATCCTAACATGCATGCGCTGTTCTTGGAGGTTCTTCACCTCTAATCAACCATTTAGCATGGAGTTCTGGAATTTCCACTTATGTGATTGAGTCATAATTTCCCTAAAGTTTCCAAAGACAGTCAAGCAATATTTTAGCACCATTTTCAGTGAGCCCTACATGTGTGATAAACTCTTAATTTATTATGTTCATATATTATATTCCAGGTTTTATAAGGAAAAATGACTCCATTCTTCAGGTTTGAAGTCCTGTGTTTTTTTTTAAGTCCTGTATTTTAGCAAAGAACAGATGGCTTTTGAAAGATAATAAAATAAATTCTTGAGAAACAGGGTCATGAATCTAAAGCAGAATACAGATTCCATGCATATAACATGAGATTACAATATAATATGATGAGAATATAATGTGATATTGTATGTATGGCATGCTTGTGATACATCATATTAAAAACCTTTGCTTGCAAAAGTCTTCTGGTCATCTCTGGGAAGGTGTGATTTTTTTGTTTTTGTTTTGCTTTTGGATATTTTGAAGCAACTATTTAGAAAGGTCACCTGGGAGCCAGCATATTTGTATTACTGCTTCAGTATTTCACATACTTTTTTCTTTCTTTCATTTCTGTGATTGCTGAAGACACTATTTATGTGTCCATCTGTTTATGTGGTATCCTGTAGTTACCACCAGATCAACTAAAACAATGGTTGTTTCTCAAACTCCAATATGTTTGGAAAATCTGCTTTCTTAATATATTTACTCACACAACTTCCTCCTTTGGTTGCAGTTATTTTAATAGGAGAATTTTATTTGGAAAGTAGGTGAAGAGAAAGGGAGATTGTGGCAGGAAGGAAAGGAAGCACATGGTTAGGTTGTGCCTGATGTCTATTTGGGCTGCACACACATGTAAATTATTTGAAGGCGAAAGTGGGCCGCAACTGCTTGTAAATAAATGTTATTTTAAAAATATCATTTTGTGGTGAGAAAAAGTTTGGGAATCATATGTTTGTTAAAGTCCTAAATTTCTCTAGTTACTACTAGGATGACCCTAGCCAAATCATTGGACTTCTTTCTGGTTTGACTTTCACTTTGAAAAAAAAAATAGGGATAGTAATGTTATATTCTCTGTTAAACTCAAAAAAATTCTTGAAATATTGAGATTCCAGCCATTTGCAAATTTTAAGAGAACTCCTAACATGGTGATAATGTTCCTCTTGTAGTTACTATGGAATACTTGCAAGCTAAAGACAAACTATTTATTCCTAATGGGTGAATTTGACTCTCTAGAGTGATGTTGTTTCTTCTAAAATTCCTATGAAATTCATAAACATGTTTTAAGTTAATACTAATTTCTAATTTCATAACATGACTATTAAAAAAACACCTTTCTACATTAATAAATGTGCAAGTTATAACCTCAGAGGACAAGCTGACTTTTCTTGGGACATTCTACTGAAGTGATATCTGTGTGAATTTGTAGACATGCCTGAGAATCCAAAACAAATTTCTAAATATGCTGAACTTTAGGCAAGAAAACAACCATTTTTTAGTGTAAGATTTTAAGTTTAAAAATGGAAGTCAATGTGCTTTTGTTAAGTTCTGTGCTGATATAAACAGACTCACACTCTCACTTCCCTCTTCCAAATGTAATGAAACTCTTTCCTTAAAAATGATATAATTAAAAAAAAATCCACATATACTTACATAATCTTAATCTTATGTAACCTGGTCATCCTCATTCCTTCTGAGTGTGTTCTGAGATAAATCAACTGTCAGATAATAAGCAACATTCAAATATCCTTTCATAAGAAAAAATCCAAAGATTCCTTGATCTTCTCTCTTAACTTCAATAGCTCATTCCTTTCTATTTTAATTTATTGATAGACATAATACAGCAAAAGATTATTACCATAACTATTTTGAATAACTAAAACTTGCTGATTTTAAATTACTCTTTAGCTAAGAGTAGAAAAAAAACTTTAAAATCCTTTCAAAGAAGCAACACTTTGCAATTATTCTTCTGCATAGAAACTAGCTTACAACAGGAAGTAATTAAACCCATATGAGATAATTAAGCCTGCATAAAATAATCATTTGACTTGCAGAACATCCTATGTTTATAAAATTTCCGTCAGTGTTAGAATCAGTCTGTGGATAAGTTTTAAATTTGGAATCATCTGCTTTATTCTATAAATAGCAGGCAAATGAGAAGTGAAGCAGGACATGTTTATCACATTGAATTATTCCAGTTGATCGTTCCCTTTAATGAAATCACCAATATAATTGCCAAATCTCTTCCTTAGGGTGGCATGCCATACACTCCTAACAGAACCAAAACACAATTTGTACAGTTGAACCCCTGCAGAGGAAGGAGCTGTGCAATTCTGGAGGTTCTTCATTTTCTGTCTCCTATGCCCAAGGTCCAGGGTGACTAGGACCTCTGCTGCAATAATCCACATTTCAAAGTGTTTATGTAGGGTTTACTAGACTTTCAGGGAGGTAGGTGTGTTTTCAAAACAAAAGGCATCAATATTATGATGCTTATCATTACTGGATAACCAAAGAAATGCTTATTTTGAATTTTCAAATCAATTATTCTAATTTATCTTCCTGGAGGGACATGGTTCTGGAAACATGGAAATACCCAGTATGAAGACTTTTTCCTCCTGAGTCTTATGAGAATTTGCTTGATTTCATGCCAAAGCCAAGATCGGAGTGGAGTGGAGACTGGGTATTAATGAGATCACCAGTTTCCCACGGCAAAAGCGAGAGATCCCGCCTCTAGGGCACAGCTCCATACCCTTCTCTTCCTCAGTTAACCTTTCTGTAGTACACAGGCATCCCAATCTGCAGAGGTTCATTACTGCTTCTAGCAGTTATATAGACACACCAGGCAAGCAAGGGTCAGGGTCAAGAGGTAGGTGATCCCTCAGTTCCCCAGGCGTCTTCATGCTTTTTCTCTGTCCTCTTTCCCTCTTTGGTGTTTTGTTTTTTATGGGGTTTTTTTGAGACTAGGTCTTGCTATTTTTGTCCATGGAACTGCAGGCTCATGTTACCCAGGGTACCATGGACTCAAACAATCCCCAGCCTCAGCTTCCCAGGTAGCTGGGATTACAGGCACATACCACCACACCCAGCTATTTGGGGGGGGACCGGGGGGGGGGGGAACTAGGGCTTGTTGTGTTGCCCTGCCCTGAGCGGGACTTGAACCATGATCCCTAGCCCCAACCACTTCATAGACTGAAGCTTACAGGCACAAGCCACCGTACCCGGCTCCTTTCTGGTGTTCTTCCATGTTCTCTCATCTACTGCTCCCTCCTCATGCTTTTGAACCCTGCAGTGATGCTGCCCTTTTATTCTTTCCTCCCAGGCCCAGGTGTGCCTACTCAAACATGCACACACCCACTGGGCCGAGGCATATGCAATCATGGGGAGAGAGCAATGACGCAAGAGTTGGTCATAGTGGCCAGTGGAGGAAAGAGCTTGACCAGCCCATTTACCCTGCACTCCCTTATGAAAACCCTAAAACGAATGGCCAGAGCTCACTGAACACATGAAGCTCAAGTTATGTGCCTGGGGAGGGAGCTTCTGGGGCTCTGGATGAGAGTTTGAATACAAGTCACCAAAGCAAACTAAGCAAATGTCTTACACTCCAGTTTCCTGGGAGAAAACAAAGGAAGAGGGAGAAATGAGGCCCTGTGTATATTTTTCTTTATGGATTTATTAAATCTTTCGCTAAGTAACCAGAGAACAATACATTAAAAACAGACTTTATTACTATAACCAGAAAGTATTTTTTTCATGATTAATTGCTTTTTGGTCTCCTATTCCTGGAATATAGCTTTGCTAATAAGAAAGGACTAGGAGTTCTCAGAAAACCCATAAGAAAAGTTAAAATCACATTGCTGAAAATATCAGGAAATCTTAATGTAAATGAGGTGGTATGGCCCTGGAGAAGAGCTCCAGCAACCCTCCCCCCTCCCCGGTTGTGGCCTAGGCCACTGGCAGGGGTGGGGGACCAAGAGTGAGTCCTATGCTACCGGGACTTCAGGGTCTCAGGGACTCTGGGTCCAGGGATCTCAGGCTGGGGAAGCCAGTCTCTGCCACCATGTGGGCAGAGGGTGGGGGCTGGGCACCTCTACCTGGGCTCTGCTCTTGGAGGGTGGGGTCCCCCCTCTGATCTCCTCCAACCTCAATCACACCTGCACTGGGAGTGAAAAACTCAGTCTTTCCAGCTATAGATGTAATGCGGAGGAAAGGAGTTAACAACAGCTCTGGATGCACTCACCACCTGAGTGGGACAAGCAGCATGTTGGGAACCACTAAGAAAAGAGGAAATCAGTGACTAAGGTGACAGATTTCTACACAGATTTCTATCCGCATCATCTCTTGCACTGGGGAATCAAACCCTGTGCCCACAGTAATGTGCAACATGAAGGAGACTCCCTCTTTCACCAATCAATGGGGGAAGAAGACAGCCACTATGATTGACTTTGGCCCCATGGAAGAACTGCTACCAGGAGAGAGGAGAGGAGCTGGACCAACCACCTGGGAAAGTCTGCCTCAGCAGGGAATGTCTCCACCGCTAGTGGCTGGGAGTTGGACTCCCAAATATCATAATTGTATGACACAGAACCAGCAACATGCGACAGACACCAGAAAGGATCTTGGAGAAGTGTACTACATCTGCCTTATAAATTTCCGAAGTGCTTGGTCTGACTTTCTGCCTCAGATACTCCTCAACTATATCTGTTGCTGTCCAGGAGTGCAAGTCCGCACCCAGGAGAAATAGACATGGTTCCAGAAAAAGAAAAGACTGGTAGGCCAAACATGAACCAACAGCGAGAGGAGTTGGAATGACCAGAGGGGAAAGGGGGGAAGGAGGTTGGGGTAGAGAATAAGGGGTACAACACAACCATACAAATGTGACCAATATTGTATAATCACAAAATAAAAAAAAAAAGTGAGGCCAGTTCACAAGACAAAGTAACTAAAGAGAATGGACTAGCTGCCTATAGGTAGGTCTTACCAAACATTCACATTTCTTCTTGGTCAATGGTGATTCCTAAGGAGTTCAAGTTTATATTGTCTCCACTTTGTCTAATGAAAAATGGAGTGCATATTTTACATATATCTGAAAATAGATTCCCACCTTGGAAACACAGATCTGAAGGAGTCAGGGGTGGTCAACTGCATCTCACCTCTCATTCACCAACTCCACTAGCTGAGATCAGAGACCAAAGCTACCAGGTGCCAGTGTCCCACCATTAACCAGGCAATACTGAAGTTACATGGTTACTAATCAGGCATGCCTTTCATTGATCTCATGTGTATTCGCCTATGTAAAAGCAAATATGAGAGGAACAATAGAATTTATTTATCCTGCATTCATATCTTCGTGAAGGAAAGTTCATAACAATCAGGGAGCTGGTACTGATTAAGGAGGGGAGAGAAACTGAGGATATTGAACCTGTAAGTTGGTTGTGACATTTGAAGTTGCACAGGAAGAGCACTGTGGGATCTGAAATAAGTTCGCTTAATAATTTTCCGCCCAAGTTTCCTTGCACCTTACCCCTGATGGCATTCCCTCTTGGAGATAGTATAGAATGTCTGGATGAAAGAAAGAAGCACAACTAGTGAGTAAGATAAATTGGGACCCCACATCTATCGAAGCAAGCAGAATGAAAGGAAATATCCCTTGGTCAATAGGAGATGAAAGACCCATAATAAGCAACCACAGAGCATTTACAGAAAGCACAAAAGAGCCACTCCAAGAACACAAGTGCCTCAGTAGGAAATGGTGTTCCCTTGAAATGATACTCAAGTTGTGCTGGTTTCTGTTGAAGCCTAGTATCTTCGCTGTCCCTGATCCTCTGTAGGGCAGCCATTCTGTTCGTGACACCATGTGTATTGCAAACATCAGGCTCTTATAGGTTCTTTATTTGTTTGAGCAGTTACACAGACATGCCAGGCAAGGCAGGGCTGTGAGGTAGACCCAGGAATTCCCATCAGGAATTCCCCAAAGAATCTTCACACTCTTTCTTTGGCCTCTTTTTCTTTGTCATTTTCTCTCTCTACCGTATTTACCTCTCTCCTTCGCCAATGCTCTCTCTCCCCAGGGCGATGCTGCCCTTTCAGCCATTCCTCCCATGTGTGAACCCACTCACACATGAGCGCATACTCACTGGGCCAGGTGTGTACAATCATGGAGAGGACTCAACACCACAGGTGTTGGTCGCAGATGCTAACAGAGGAAAAAGCCTGACTAACTCATTTATCCCACATCCTTCTAAGTTGTCACATCTACACTCTAGCAGCCCCATCCAGGCCTCTAATTTCACAGCCTATGCTCTTATCAACATCAGTGACATGATTATCCAGACCCAGAAAATATTACCAAAGTTTGAGTCCATTTCTACTTTAGAGGTTGCAGGTCAGAAACTGATTTAAATTAATCCTATCAGGGCCATCAGGTCCTCTCATTCCCTCAATTTAAGTGTTCCTTTTCTAGTTATTTCCATCTCCATGACTACCACTGCTATCATCCTTAAGACTTTCATCCATTTCTGGCCGGGCACGGTGGCTTGTTCTTGTAAGCTTCAGCCTATGAAGCGGCCAGGGCTAGGGATCGCAGTTCGAGTCCCGCCTGGGGCCCATAGCGAGACCTAGTTCCAAAAAAATAGCTGGGTGTGGTGGTGCACGCCTGTCATCCCAGCTACTTGGGAAGCTGAGGCTGGGTATTGCTTGAGTCTGTGGTACCCCGGGCAATGAGAGCCCGCAGTTCCACAGGCAAAAATAGCAAGACCTAGTCTCAAAAAAACAAAAGACTTTCATCCATTTCTTATGATCATTCATAAGCCACATATCAGGTAATAAAGACTGGGAGCCTACTACATGTTGGCCCAGAAATGTAGCAGTGACCAAAAGAGACACAAACTCCTGGGTCTTGCTTTTAAGCAAGTGATAAGTTCTATGAAGAAAAATAAAAAGGGGGAGGCATGATTATTAGTGAGCGCTGGTAGTGATTTTATCTATGGTGACTGGGCCACTTCTCAGGCCTCACTAAGAAGGTGGCATTTAAGTGAAGATCAGAAGGAGGTGGAAGGATAACTGGGAGAAGACTGGCAGAAAGAGGAAACCAGTCAGATCACAGAATCTTAAGCAATAGCAAATTATTAGTATCAGATCTGTCCCATCATTTTCAATCTAGTTTATTCTCTGATGGATGTCTTTGATAAATGAGGGATATATTATCTTCATGAGCTGGATGTAGGTCAAGAAAGTCATAGGAAAACTTGGCTTCTTCAAATTTTACAGGCCTGAAAACCTTGTAAATATAGATACAGATATAAGCTGGGCAAGGTGGTGCATGCCTGTAAGCGGCAGCCTAGGAAGCCAAGACCAGGACCAGGGATTGCAGTTTGAGTCCTGCCGGGGGCATGTAGTGAAACCTAGTCCCCCCAAAAATAACTGGGCATGGTGGCACGCATCTGTAATCCCAGCTACCTGGGAAGCTGAGGCTGGGGATTGCTTGAGTCAGTGGTACCCTGGGCAATGTGAGCCTGCAGTTCCCTAGGCAAAAATAGCGAGATCTAGTCTCAAAAAAAAAAAAAAAAAAAAAAGATACAGACACATTATCTCACTTTTTCCATATTTGAATCCAGTTTTAATCAAGGAGTTAGGAATTTTGTTCCTTGAGGAAAATTGTGGAAACAGGCTAGACTCAGAAAACCCCTGGTCCAGCTGGGGTTCCAACACAATGACTCCTCTGTGATTTTAGCTATTTCCTTCTCATCTCAGGATGCGGGATTAAGAAAGGTCTCCAAGCAATGAAATAAATAGGATGAAGATTAAGGGCTGTACCCTTTCCTTTTCTCAACCACAGAAGACAGAGTAGTGGCCCCACTACTGAGGAAAGCTCCCTGTTGGATACACTGACGAACCCAAGGACACACCACTTACTTCCTTGTGGTCAGGACACTCAGGAACATAAAGTGCCACTGTCTCAAAATCCAAACTTCCCATGGTTTTTGTTCAAGATCCTCCACCCACCTCCACTGCACCATTTCCGGCTCTCCTATTTCATTAAAATCAATTTAAATCCATAACATTTACATCTAGTGAGTGACTCTTTACAAGTCTGTAGCAGTCTAAACAGGTTGACTGACTTGCATTTCTTCATAAATTTGATTAATGTTCTCCCTTGTATAATTTTTGATAAAATAGTTCGTTTTTTTTTTTTTTTAATCTCAAATTAAAGTTGGCAGATCCTCTGGTAAAGGAAGACCATAATGGAATTTCAAGAAAAAATTTTATATATCTAAGTATTTTCAGATCAACATTACTCTTTAAATAATAAATGATTGTTGCATAGTAACAAATGTTGATTTCTTTAACACATTTATTGATATGTTTCTTGAACCCCTATCATCTGCCAAGAATGATAGTTAGCAGTGAACATGCAACTAGGAAATCAAATACCAATCAAATGCCCTCAAGTGGTTTAGAATTAATGAAGATAATAATCAAAATAATCATAATAATGAATATCATTATAGATATTCCTCAGCTTACAATGGGTTAAATCCTGATAAATTCATTGTATGTTGAAATATCATAAGTCAAAAATATATTTTATATACCTGAATATCATCGCATAGCCTCACCTACCTTAAATCATGCATAAAAAATTTACCTTAGCCTACAGATGCACAGAGCCTATTTTATAAAAAAAAAAAAATGCTGATTTTCTCATGTAATTCACTGAGTACTATACTGAAAAGAATAACTTAATTCAAAATTCAAAGTACAATTTTTACTGACTGTGTATGATTTTTGTACCACTGTAGACAAATCATTCAATCAAACTGTAGCAAACCAGGGACTGTATATTTAAGCAAATAAACCATCTAAAAGAAGATATCCAGGATCAGACCACTTATAAGTCAAGTAGATTTTATTAATAAGTTATATTAGGATACATATAACTTGCTTGGGAAGTATCCAACTGGTGACTCAGCAACTGTACTTAGATGTCTAATCAGCATATAAATCTCAATATGTCAAAATAGGTTCTTATCCCTATAATCAGACTCTTTCGTTTTAGCTGATGTCAGTATCATCCTTCCAGTTGCTTAGGACAAAAACCTTGACTTTGTTCTCTTTCATTCCTCTTATACAACCCTTCTCCAGATCTGTTGTCTGCTTACAAAATAACTGCAGAATCTGACCAGTTTTCACTTTCTCTACTAATCCCACAGATGTCAGGATTATCAGAATGCAAATGCTATTTAATCTACCCTGAATTTTTGCAATAATTTCTAAGTGACCCTACAGTCTATATTGTGCCAGTCTATTCTCTGAGATCAGATGCAATTGGGCACATTTAGGATGGTATGAGTGTGTCATGTCTCTGGTTAAAATATTCCTACTCCCATTCCAGGAACCCATAGAATTCACGGCTCTCCAACTTTACTTCGTGCTTCTTTGCCCTCCTCCCCCCAACTCCTCCATCCTCATCTCCCTCTTGACTTTGGACTGACCAGGCACATTTCCTTTTCAGAGCACTTAGCAACTGCTAACAAAAATGCAATTCTGCATAAAATTATATACTACTTTTATCTATTAGCACACTTGTTGACATGTGTATAATTTTATGGAAAATTACATTGTTTCTTTAAATCCTTTCTTCCACTGTAACACTGTAATCTAAAACTCAAAAATAAGAAGTTTTGTCTTTATTCATTGATGTGCCCTAAGTACTTAATTACTTATTTATTTTTTTTTGAGACTAGGTCTCACTATTTTGTCCAGGTTGTCTCAAACCTGCAGATTCAAGTGACTCCTAGCCTCAGCCTCCCAGGTAGCTGGGATTACATATGCATGCCACCATACCCGGCTGATGTGCCCTAAGCACTTAAAATAGAGCCAAACAGATGAGAGGGAATGGACAGGCTGGGTAAAATAGTGGAATATAGACTTTGCTTAGACATACCTGTGTTCAAACACTGGCCCTGCACTTTCCTGTTGGATGAGCTTGGGTGAATCACTACAAACATTGCAGTTTTAGTATCCCTAATTGTAAAAGTGTAAACAATAGTATCGCTTAAAAATTACACGTACTCAGTGTAACACAGGTTTTGTAGGGGTAGTTACAGCTGTTATCACAACATCTTTATATGAAATAACAAAAGAATTACATTTTTTTCAAACAATGTTCTACAGCTTGACTAAAACATAAATATAGCTTCCTGCATGCTCACTTTGGTAGCCTAGATGCTACTCAGTTTATTAGCAGCATCAATTCTCCGACATTTCCCTCTAAGAACTTTAGCAATTCAGTTTGTTGCTGGAAGAGAAAAGGAGCCGAAAGACATTGTAATTATCTAATATCAGGGTTTCTTAAGTTATTAACATCTAAGGGCAACATAATGATCTCATTATTAGCATTCAAAGTTAGGAAACAGATTCACTTTAGTGTAATATGACAAATACCAGAGAAAGTAGGAAACTTTGTTCAAATTTCCGTCTCTATTTTTTCTTTCAGGAAGAATGGACTTTAGACTAAGAATGGTAGAAAAAAAATATTAGTGACAGGCTATGGAAACAAAAATATGTGCCATCATGATGAACTGAATACTCCACTAAACCCATCATCCCCACAAATCTAAATGGAGAGAAAATGTTCTTGAGATTTCTGAGCTACCATTGATTACAGTTGAGAAGTGAACAGAGGTGTATTTGCTGAGGGGCAGAAAATGACTGTCAGGCTGTTAGAATTATAATTTTGTCAAGTAAATTGCACAATCTAAGCTTGACTTTAAAATACATATGTTAAACCAGTCGGAGAGAATAATGAGTTGACATGATTCATGACATACAAATCCATTCATCTCTTCAAAAGTCACTCCCCAAATGCATGCCAGCTCTAGACGAGGCACAGTTCTTTTGAATGGAAAAAAAAAGAAAACAAAAGCCAAAAAAAAAAAAAAGAAGAAGAAAAAGAAAAGAAATGCCTGTAGCTAAACAAAAGCAACACTACACTATATCTTCAAAAAGCAAATGACCAAGTCTTTCACGGGATACTAATAAAGTAGGTATAACTCTGAGTAACAGGTCCCTGACCACTGAATGGTAAGTGTGCAGGAAACTCTGCTCACTAGATATAGATGAATAGCGCCTTGAGTGTGTCAGGAAGGTGACTTAGTCTTGATGTGAGATAAATCATGTTCAAGGGAATATAAAAGGTACCACTTTCTGTAAATGTCACCTCACCTGGAATACTGAGCTCATTTCCATGCCCTGAAGTTGTTGTTCAGCTAAGGATAATAGCAAGACACTGAGGGTGACATCGTTTCGGTCACATGAAAGATGACAGAAAAAAAAAATCAGCAAGTGCTCACTGTGAGAGGAAAAAAGAAACAGGAATCACAGCCTTGCTGCCTCCATTAGAGAGGGTGCTGCAGGGTGGAGAGGGGTAGGAGGGAAAGACTGGTCATTAGTGGGACAGCTCTGAGTCAACACTCAGGATTTAATCCTTTAGCTTTGAAGTGTCTGGTTGCTGATGCACATCACACACCACACCACAGCACTGAGAGATGCAGCGTCTACTAAAAGGCATTTCTGGATGGCCTGTCTCATCTTCCAGGCTCTGATCTAATGCTCTTGTATTAACACATGCTTGTTGTTTGTAAAAGTTACAAGCAGTTAATGTCTGAAAATTCGGAGGAGAAAAAGAGAAATAATGTGTTCTTTAAAGCAAAAGTTTACCAGAGAGGAGAAAGTAGAGAAAACCTCTAATGACAAGTGATTTTGTAATCTGAGAGGACACAAGGAGGGCAGCCCCAGATGTCACTTCTGGAGCCCAATTCTACAGAAAAGTATACTGACACATAGCAGGAGAGTATTTGCTGATGTCCTAAGTGGGACTCAAGGACTTTGAATCATGTGATCCACTTTGCAACTAAGAAAACCTGATATGCCTGGATGGGAAAAGTCAGTTGGATTTCTGCTGTTCAATTAACATTTCTGAACAAGCCTTCTATTCCTTTAAGAACCATGCTTACCTTCAAATTCATTTTGGTTTACCTTCAAATTTATTTCATTTGACCCTCCTAAAGAGCAATGCACACGAAGAAAGGAATCCTTTCAGGGCGATCTCTGAAAATGTATGAAAAGCTTCTTTGAAAGCTATCACTTTTTGAAACTGACTGTATGACCTGCAGCCAGCTGCAGTGATCAGTTTAAGTAGATTCAATGACTTTTTTTATTTTTAGTATTTCATCGTTTGCTTTTTCCTGCTATTTTCAAATAACTGAAATATCCTGAGTTTTGGGGTTCCCTTTACAGGAAAGGAGACAGCATAAAAAGCTGCATTCTTTTCCCTGATTCTACAGTAAAAAGGCCTAGCTTCATAGGAACAAATTTAAGAACTATTCAAGAAAACAACTTTCCAAAACATCACCTTCATGAAACAGTAGTGATGTTTTAAACACTATATTTTGGGTTTGGAAATAAAATGGAGTACTTTTACTGAAGAAGTAACTGCCTAGATGACTGCTTGGGTGGTTAGAAGGGGAAGAGAATGTGGGGTGACACTCCCCATGTAGTGGAGTCTGTTCATAGACGTATTCAATCTGTCTATCCACAGTCTCTCAACCAAAACCAGGTCAATCTTAATATCCCCGAATCTCTTCTTTGCTCATGTTGACTTTTATTAAATACTTATTATAGGCCAGACATTTAAGGGCACCAGTGAATTTCATCCTTAGAGTAACCTACCTCTATTATCCCCATTTCACCCCTGGCAAAAGCTAAGGCCGAGAAATACTGCTTAAACAATTGGCTGGTTAAGTCGTGACTCACGCCCTGAACCCAAGTTCTTCACCTCTGTACTAAAGCTTCTCTCCATTAATTCCTTCCAACCAGGATGAGTCCCTGGCTCCTGAATTTAATCACGGTATTCTTTTTTTTTTTTTTTTTTTTTGAGACTAGGTCTTGCTATTTTTGCCTGTGGAACCGCAGGCTCTCGTTGCC
>PVHY01000506.1:39370-97539 GCA_004024945.1 Uropsilus gracilis | reverse complement strand
AAACTCCTGACAGACTAAGAGCGAGTAGTAGGATCAGTTATTCTGGTTGGTTTACCCACAGCCATAACCACAGCCTCAGCCTGGAGGGAGATCCAGGTTGATCCACAAACAGGGAGAAAACAGTCCAATGTTCTTCTGTTCTTTTTTTTTTTTTTCATTTTTACATATTCAGATTCCTGGACTTTGGAAATCTGCCCCAAAGGCCTGAGAACAGCCTTAGGAAACCTATTGGCAGCACCCCTAGGAGTTGTTAGCCAAAAGTTTCAAACTTTTATTCCTAACATGGAGACTTGTCTGTTGGGAGTAACTCAAAGATATTCTTTCACTCAAGATAATTAATGTAACAAAGGGAGACTTTGTTGTAGAGAGCTTACCTAGTATTGCTTACTAGGTTGCGATAAGAATTATTCTCTCCTTTTTGCCTCTTGAGACCTTAGATAGGAAAGTGCTTTTGACCTTATGTAACAGATATCCTCCTTTCCATTGCAAATAAATGTGGGGAGGACAGGAGGTGCAAGAAGCAAATGTCCATTGTACTGCTTCTCAGGCACTGGTGTTTGTACCACCAGCCTTCACTTACTCATGAGCAAGGGAGTTTCACCAGTAAAATGGGGGAAAACAGGTGGTTCATGGCCCTGAAGGGATTCGGAACACCCCACTGCCATTATGCTGCTTTGGCAAAGCTGATTGGTTTGAGCTGAAGACACTGTGGGATGTAACAGTGCCCAAGGCCTCTCTGACCTCCCCCTTCTACATAAAAACAGGTCCTAAAATTGCCCATGGAAAAAGCACCTCTGCATGAGGAAGAAAAAAGCATTTTGATGACCAGAATAGAAAGCCCTATTATTTTCCAGTAGATTCCTTCAGATACTTTCCAGTCATTGTCACACAATTTGCTGTCCCTATCCCACACCCCTTTGTCAATACCATCCCCACAATTCATCATTCTTTGTCCAAAAAGATATAAAAGGTCTGGTGCCTAATGGCTTCTTCTGGTGGGCATTTTCCTTTTGAGTTTCCTTTGTACCAATATTAAATAAGATTTGTATGCTTTTCTCCTATTAGCCTGCCTTTTATTAGTTTAATTCTTAGGCCTAACCACAAAACCTAGGAGAGGAGATTTTCCTTCCCTGAAGTCCTCTTGGAAAGCATGGAAACTTTTCCACAAATAACTTGATTACAAAAACTAACCAAACTGTCAGAAAAATTTCTTTAAAGTATTTTCTCCTTTTTAGTCTTTATATACTCTACTCTTGATTGCTGAAGAAAATTAAAGAATATAGATAAAAGAAAATAGTAAATTAAAGCCATATAAACTACTACCATCAATAATTGTATGCTATTTTTCCAAACTTTTAAAATTCATGCTCTTAGAAAAAAAAAGGATAATTTTTACTTTTTTTTTGTAACTTGCTGTTTGTATACCATAAAGAATTTTTCAAAAGACTATAGATTTCTAGGCTGGGCATGGGGGTGCATGCCTGTAAGTGGCAGCCTAGGAAGTCGTGGCTGGGGCCAGGAATTGCGGTTCAAGTCCCACGGAGGGCACATAGCAAGACCTAGTTCCAAAAAAGTATAGCTGGGTGTGGTGCCTCGTGCCTGTAATCTCAGCTACCTGGGAAGCTGAGGCTGGGGATTGCTTGAGTCTGTGGTACCCCGGGCAACGTCAGCCTGTGGTTCCACAGGCAAAAATAGTGAGACCTAGTCTCAAAAATAAAAATAAATAAATAAAAATAAATAAATTTAAGAAAGAATCTAAAGATTTCTTTTATTCCACTGTAGATTGCTATACAATACAAGACAAAACCAAACTCATCTCTTCTACCAACCTGTTCTTTCTCTTCTCTCAGGAACAAGAAAGGTCAGAAAACTGTCATTCCCAACTACTTCTTCCCCCCATCTTCACGTTCTATATCCCACCACCCCCAATTAGCTAACACCCCCAATCATCTCATCCCCTTCTCTTCTACTCAACATTTGTTCATCAGGTCAATACGTCAAGCATTTAGGTAATTCCCACTTTTAGTGTTAAGGAACCACACACAGCATCTTTCATATATTCTTGAGCATTTGCCAATTACCTCAAGTTGCCAAAGCTCAAACCTTCAATAAGGTTTCTGATATACTATCTCCCAGATAAGATATCCAGTGACAGTTTCACAGGCAATGTTTGAAAGTACAATACAGCCTTGTCAAAGAACAGGGCAAACCAATGATCCCAAAATAATCTTAACAAAAAGGGAGTTGCACGGCTTTGCCAGAGATAATGTAATGGTAATGTAAATGATGGTCAGTCTTTTGCCCCCATCAAATTTATAAACTGTGAGTTAGATTATTATTCCGGATCAATGTGGCATGCCAGGGCCATCTAAAAAGATATTGCTACAGAATGTGTGGTTATTAAGAAAAAAGTTTTTGTTGTAAAAAAACTTATCTGAAGGAATTGCAGAATGTATGTATTCATCTAATACTAGTCTAGCACTTACTGTGGTAGCCCCTTTACATGTTTTATAAGCCTCAATTAATTTCACTGTCATAACAACTTTATGATAAGGCAGATACCACTGCTGTTTTCATTTTTGCATTGAACTTAAGTGACTTATTGGAGTTGATTCTAAGTATATTAAGTGGACCTAGATTTAGTGGATACTAAATAAAAGTGTCTAATCACTAAGCACTTTTGACCTTCAAGAAATGTCCCTAACTCAACTAAGAGCCTCTCCAATAGAAAACACTTAATTTCCTAATCAAGTAAGAAGTACCATTTAACCAGTATTGCCATGGTAAAAACAATGAAAACCTAACTTTACATACAAAAATCCCATCTTATTACCAAAAATAACTTCTAGTAAAAACATGTTTCCTGCCTAGACTCAGCCCTTTTCCTGTCCTAGACTTAGCCCTGGTTTCATTTGCTATTTATTAATTTAAATATTTACCTAATCAGATTCAATTTTTTTTTCTTCAATAGATAATTTGAGGTCATATAATTTCCAAAATCTTTGAACACATTTCCTCTAATTTAATTGCCCAAATAACTGGTTAGGAAGTTACTGAGGTTTAGAAAGTCTAGATGACTTGATTGTGCCCACTTAGATAAGTAGTGGAGACAGGGAATGAACATGTTTCTAACCACTTCCCCACACTTTCATAGGTCCTGGTCTCAGATCTCCACAGCCAGCAACAGGATGTAAGGGATTACCACAATATCTACCAGACAAGAAACAAGATACAAAAACACCTAGTCCCAGTATTTTACTACAATATCTGTCCAAACCCTTTATCCCTCTGATGTACATTTCTTGTGCGATCATTTTCACAACTAGAATCATAAACAGCAATATACTAATGACTCACAAATCAGGAATCCTTAATTTTATAACCAGAAATTTCTTGACTTCCACATGTATATTAAATTACCTCTTGTATATTTTTTATCTGCATAGGACTCTGAACCTTAAATTCAGTGTTTCCAAAACCAAATTCATCTCTTCTCCCAACCTGTTCTTCCTCTTTATCGCTCAGGGACAAGCAAGGTCATCCATTATACTCAGAAAACTGTCACTCCCAACTCCTTCCTCACCTCCTGTATCCCACCAGAGTAATTAACTAACACTTCCAATCAGATCACCTCCATCCCTTCTACTCAACCCTCCACTCTCCTATCTTTTTAGGCCTTTGTCATCTCTCTGGGAAATCATAATATTCACATCTGCTCTGCTGTGGTGTTTTACAACTAGGGTGACCGAATTTAGCAAATAAAATCCCAAAACACCCAGTTAAGTTTGAATTTCAGATGAACAATTAGTATTTATTTTTCTGAATGTGAACCTCTCTCAATATTGCACGAGTGACCTGTAATTCACCTGGCAATCCTAAAGATACATCTTCAATATTCATCAATGTGAGCAGAAAAATTGTCCATAGCAATGCTCTAGTAAATACCACCAAGATTCACCATTGCCCACCACACTTCCACATGAAGCTCAAGTTCTTTAGTCTCATGTATAAAGCTCCACGTACTGGTTGCTCTATGCTTTACTGATTTTTCTCATATATTCTGCCTTCATTGTGTTCCAGCCACACTGGACTCCTTCATCCTGGAACATGCAATGCTCTTTTTTTGCCTTGGAAATTGCAGATTGTCCGCTCAGATAACTTGCCCTCTGATCTTTGTGTGCTTGTCTGCTTCTCATTTTTTTCAGAACTCAGCTAAATGCCACCACTTCAGAGAAACCTTCTCTGACCATTCTAGCTATAGTAACCATTGGCTATGCTGCCTCTTACTCTTATTTCTTTGTCTAGTAGCATTTTCACAATCTGAAAGTATCCTTTGTATGCTTTATTAGTGCTCTTTCCATTAGCATGTAAGTCATACGAAGGTAAATACTTTGCATGTTCATCACTATACTCTCAAGATTGAATACAGCCCCTAAAACAAAGTTGGTTTCCAAAATAAATACTTACAGAAGAAGTGAATGAATGAGTGAATGAGTGAACAAATGGACAAATGAATGGTTAAGCCATCTGATATGACTTCTTTTTGAATATTTGCTTATGCCCTGTGCTCCTTGCTTCAGTTCAGGTTGCTAAAACAGATTATCCTAGTCTGAATGTTTTAAAGAATAGGTATTTATTTTCTCATCGTTCTGGATCTTAGATCTCCAGTATCAATGTGTCAGCATGATCAGTGTCAGGTGAGTATTCTCTTTCTGGCTTATAGACAGTTGCTTTTTCACTGAATTCCCACATGATGGGAACAGAGAGAGGCAACTATTTGGCTCACAACCATTGTGAGTGCTACACTCTCATGATTTCATTTAAAACCAATTTCCCCCCAAAGTTCCCATTTCCAAATACCATCCCAGTGGTGGTTAGGCTTCAACATAAATTTGAGGGAGACACATTTCAGTCAATATATGCCTCAGAGTAATGCTCTCTTTTCCCATCTATGTGCTCAAGAAACACCATCTTTGTAAAGAGATTCCAGGTAAAATAAATTACTTTTCCCTGTTTCCTTCACCAACATGAGTGCACAATTAATGTTGTTAACTTCATATATGAATATCTTCCTCTATGACACTATAAACTCTCTGAAAGCTATTCCAACACTTCATGTCATGTCAAATACACAGAAAAGGCTCACTAGAAACATTCGTTGATTGAAAAATTTATTTTTTTTAATGCAACCTAAAACTTTATGCACCTATGCTTAAGATGACAGGACTCACAATGGCCTTATTCATGTCATAGATTTCATAAGAGATATCCATAGAAGGTATATGCTTGCACTCTCTCATAGGCTATTTATAGTTAATTAATTGGTTTAATTGGGTTAGGTGGTTTCTAAGTCAGTCTGTATTCAATTTCTAGGTCTGTCAAAACAAGAGTACTATACACTGGGTGACTAAAATAACAGATTTATTTTCTCATACTCCTAGAGACTAGAAACCCTGGACCCGATTGCCATGGTTGATTCCTTCTGAGTACTCGAAAAGAAGGTCTATCTCCTTGGCTTGATGTCTTCACATCATTTTCTTTACTCTAAGTGTCTGTGCCTAAACTTTATTTTCATAAAGGACACCAGTCCTAGTGAAGGAAGGTCATCCTGGTGACCCCATCTTGACTTTATTATATCTGAAAAGTTTCTATTTCCAAATAGAGTCATATTTTGTAGTTTTCAGAGTTCAGATTTGAGCATATGAATTTTAGGTAAACACATTGAACCCATAACACAAGTAACAGACAGACCTGCCGGCTACACAGTTAAAGAAGTGACAAGCAGGTCTGATCTAAGAAGGAACACAGCAGCAGCAGAAAAAGAAGTGATACCGAAAACCCAAAATGAAAGGAGACATTGTGGGTCTGGGGAGTAAAGGGAGGGAAGTGAGGAAGAACACAATGAAGAGTAAACACAAAATATAAAAATAAGGCGACTAATCAAAGAGCAGAGTGTGTAGCAGTTCATGAAAATGAAAGTTTTAGAAAAATATTTGTTGTTTATATGAATTTATACTGAGGGGCAGGAAAGGCTAGTTCACTTTTTAAATTTTTCTTTCAGTATAGAAATCTCCAGACACATCGACAATTTACATAAGAGGAAACAATAATTCCAGTATCACTTGATAACTTCCATCTCAAAGTAACTTACCACAGCTCACAGAGTATAAAAAAGAAGCAAAATTGCAAATAGTTTGCAAAAAATAGGTGACAACAGCTGTAACGTATGTTCAGCTATGGAACACCTATGTGTTAAATAAGACACATTCTATTTTTTATTGTCATTGGTGTTTTTCGTTTCTCTTCTTTGCCACCCACCTTCTAAGACATCTGTTGAACATCCTGGAAGAATGAATCACGATGTGTAAGGAAACCCAGGAGCACTAGTTTCTTGGAAGTAAGTCTCCAGATGACTCATATTTCATAAATTTTTTCCCATAACAATTTCAATCAGTAGCATTTTTACATTTCCTGAATAAGAAATGTGAATTTAATGAAATAATACATAGTTTGTTAGAGCTGAAAAGTATTCTATACTGCCTATACGACATACTTCTACAGCATATTTTCACTTCATCATTTTGTCTTTTACATTCAACTTTTACTTGTAACTGTCATCAAAATTGTACTAATTAGGACAAAACTAGCTGTTTTAACAAATACATCAAAAATATGGACTGTTCAAACACAGTCATCTTAAGTATTGATTTGGGTTAGTTCAGTTCTTTCTCTGACTTCACCAACAACTCTATGTTTGAATATGCATAAAGGGTGAAGACATCTTCTCTTAGATTCCAATCAACAAAGAGCTCTGTGTAAGGTGGGACTCTGAAATTTTCTTCAGTAGTTTAACAGGCTTGACTTTGGTCTGAATTTTTTAATTTCTTGAAACCCTCATAGGAATTCTTCGACCTGAGTCAGTGTCTGTACACACAGAGCTAAGTGAGCACTGCAGTGTATATGACAATAGAGCTTACCTAGTTAATAGACAATTTCCCTATTTGATAGGTAAATAAAAATGAAGAATGCTGATCTACAAATAGATAGATGTCTATCCCTTTGAATTGCCAAGTGTTTCCACATGTATGAACCTGCATTTACCTCTTAATGAAAAGAGAGGGGTTTTTGGGGAGGGGTTTTGTTTTGTTTGAGACTAGGTCTTGCTGTTTTTGCCCATGGAGCCACAGGCTCACGTTGCCTGGAGTACCACGGACTCAAGCAGTCCCTGGCCTCAGCTTCCCAGGTAGCTGGGATTACGCGTGCACCACCACGCCCTGCTATTTTTTGGCACTAGGGCTCACTGTGTTGTCCCCAGCGGGACTCGAACCGCGATCCCTAGTCCCAGTGGCTTCATAGGTTGAAACTTACTGGTACGAGCCACTGTGCCAGGCTTGAAAAGAGAGTTTTGATGAAATAGTGTATGTAATACACTAAGCACAATACTTGGGGATGGGAGACAGGTAATAAAACACAGAATAAGACCTTTACAAAGAGCACTAGAAAGACATACATCTATATATTAGCAGTCATTTCCTCTGTTTGGCAGTGTTATGAATGTCAATTCTTTTGTTTATCTGCATTTCTCTATAGTAAGCAAAGGAATTATAACAAGAACTAAAGTGATTTTTTCATTTTAAAAATAACATTTTAAATTGAATGTTACTGCTTATTAGTACTTTTCTCTTTGCACTTGTGAGTATAGTCTAAAATTCCCATAGGCTCAATTTCTCCATTAGGAATTGAACATGTTTTCAATTTTTGTCCAGTAGCATACAGACATAAATGTAAAGCATATGTAAAAGAAAATGCTTTCTCACAAAGGAAAGTGGTCATCTTTTTGTTTCAATGTCCTAAATTTGGAGGAAAAATATTAACAGTCAGTAACCTGGTGAGTATATCAGCATTTTCAGTAAGAAGAGATGGATCGCAGCTTGCAGTTCTGAGTAATCTAGATATGTCTGAAATTCCATGGTGGCTTCTGCTCTCACTGTGTCCACTCGGGAGTCAAACTCAGCTTTTTGCACTTCACCTATTTATAAGAGATCCAGCACCACAGTACATTTGTAAGTAATACCAACTTACTAAAGATTTCTAGAGAAGAACAAGAAGAGAAAAGACATCACATATTTCTCAGAAATATTTAACACAGGTTTGTTTTCACTCTCTTCCCCTCCACACCCTTCTCTCTTTTGCCACTCAAAAATCCTCTCTATTGTTCTAACATTAAAATTCATACTTTGACCTAAGATTCTTCAGTTAGAAAATACAGACAGGTCTCCAGCAATGCCCTCCACAGACAATAGTTATCACCACCACCACAAAAAGCAGATCAATAACCATCTCATGTTAGTTAAATCTGGTCCTTGGATGTTTTATTCTCCATCTCAACCCTTTTAATAAAATATTCACTAACAGGTCAGTGTGGGGAGAGGAGTGAAGTACTGCTATTAGAAGAATATTTTCACCAGATGGATAAATAGGTAATATACTGTACATGTATCCATAAACGCATGTCGATAAACTTATACTATATAAGTGACAAGGAATTCTCACTGTCCTTACCCTACGTAAGCTTTGGTTTCTGATAAGAATGAGTTGGCAACCCTGCAAGTCCTGGAGAAGGGACTGGGGCTCTTTGACTCAAATTCCCTCCCCGTGGCAGCTTTCTGCTGTGTGTCCTCTAAAATAGCAAGCTGCAGTGATTTCTGAGACTACATGGTGCTTCCCTGTACAAGAATTTTTTAACAAAAGTTTTGGAAGGCCCTACAATAATACTTACTCTATACTTTACATGTACAGTTGATTGATGAAGATGAATTTTAGTTGAACAGATATAGAAAAGGTCTACTTCCATCGATAGTCATGTATCTTATTGGTATATATAACTGTCTATAACATGAGAGTAAGAAGACTTACCTTAGTAGCTGTCATGAATCCAAATTCAAGCTTTTTCCTACTATTTACACCATCACTCAGCAACCATTTAGTAATTGCTCAGTTACTGTTTCCAAGTATGTGGGCTCTGGCTTGTAAAGTCAGAGTGGGAAAAGAGGAAAACCCAGCCTACAAACTTTCCATTAAATAAAGTCAAAACTCCAGACATGTCTTGAGTCACTCTGACTCTACTTGGTTATGGAAGTTAGGTGGAAACTTTTGTCCTGCTCGTTGGTGCTGCTTAAACTTCCAGATGATTGATTTCCACTCTTAGGCTGTCAATCATATTATGTTGTCCTTTGCTGTTTTGCCCCTCATTGCATTTTGAAGCATAAATGTGTTATTATTCTGCTTTCATCCTTTCTGTCTGGGGAGTTTCAACATTATGCTTACATATATTTTCTGGATTATTCTTACTTTAAAATGGACAGTTAGTACTTTGGGTTTTATATTTGGCCACTTTATTAGCCACTGATTTAAATTTCATTTGCCCTGTCTGAGGGAGTCTCACTCCAGTGTTATCAAAGACAGAACTGGTGTACACAGATTACCCACAGCAAATCGGTGAAGGATGAGAGCAGTTGCTCTGGATTCCCTTTAGCTTTCTTCCACCATTGCAGTATTTATCCCTCAAAGCTCTCAATAAGTATCTCTCCACATCCCAGGGTTGTATAGGAAAGTGAAATTGTTTGAGGAAAATTAGATCAGAATCTAGGAGTGTATGTAAAAACTAACTAGGTCTGATTAAGGTGAGAAAACTCAATAAAAGCATTGTACAATAATATTTCCAGATTTTGATACTGTACTCTTGTCAGATAATAGCATTGAGAGGAGTTGGGTAAAGCCTAGCTATATGGGACTCTATTATTTTTTCAACTTTCTTTGAGTTCATAATTATTTCAGAAGCAAATTTTGAAAAAAATTGGAAAGGATTTTAAATTGCTCCTATAGTACATTAAAAAGTAATATTAAAATTTTACTTACAGTAAAATTTGCATTTCCTGTATCTTTTATGTTCCTAAATGCTATGTGCATCATTGTTAAGTAACTAATTGTTAAGTAACTAATTATGGGTGCAATATAATTCATTAAGAAGCATTTCAGCATGACTTTTTTTTCTTTTGCATATTTTCAGCACAAGTTCTTCTGACTCACCTAAATATGAATAAAATGAAGTGGGTAAATTAATATTTTGTGTTCTTTTTTGTTGCATTTTATATTCTTTAATCAAGTACCTAAAGAAGTTTTGGTGCTTCAGCATTCAACAATAGGACTTGCATAAAGAAACCAGCCTTTCACCACAGACTGCTATTTGGGAAAATGGTAATATAAACTCCTTGACATCCCCTTCAATACAGCCAGCAATTGACTTGATCACCAAAGCATGGAATCTTAATTAGGGAAGGTCCAGAAAGAGAAAAGTCTGCTCCCTTTTAAACTCAGTAAACTTCTGAAAGGAGGAAAAAGAAAGAGGAACAGGAAATAATTCAATATATCACTAGTCACATTTCTAGACTACAATGAGAAATGCACTAGGCTTTTGAGAAAATCAGTTATGGGGGCATACAGAAGGTGGTCTCAGGTTTCAAAGGTAGAAGGAAAGCTGTCCTGAGCATGACAAAACTATAGAGCTGGAGAACATAGTGGTGGGCAGATAAAGTCTTGAAATCAGCTTTGTGGAGCTTCTCTAAGTTTCTCTGTGGCGTAAATCTTCAGTTCAGGATCAACTCATGTGGGAGAAGAAATCCCACAGTTTGGGATAAGATTACATGTTGGGGCCAACTGAATAGAGGGAAGATGTGGTGAGAGATTCAGAAATTAAAATTCCTAAACCAAATGGATGGACCTTGGGTTTACGTTCCATGGGTAGATTTCAACACTGGAGACCAACAGAGCAATTTCTTAACAAGACAAAGAAGAACTTATCTCTGAGTCCAAAAAAAGCAGCCAGCACACAGTTGTAGAGAGCAGGAAGCCAGGGAGCTCTTCCTGTCCTCCAGCCCCACCCAGTATCTCGAGATCATAACCACCATTTTTTTTCCTTCTTTTATGTGGACACTGTCCAAGAGAGAAGAGTATATGAGAACTGAACACTTTTATTTTAGAGTGTCTTAACACTACCCAAATAGATTATCTATTTGGCTAGATTCAAGGCGAGATTTTTGATTAATTTTCTCCTTGCCAAGCAGCATATCAGGACTCTTTTGCACGTTACTGTTAAAGTGAACTTAGTTATGGTTCAATATTTTTAGTCTACCGTGATTTTCTGTAAATAACAGATATAGTCTGCATATTTGGGCAGTTAAAGAAAGGAACAAAGATGAAAACCGAGCAGTATTTGTCTTTATTCATGTAAATACATGACAGAACAAATTATAGATTGCATCATCACATCGAAAGTCACTCTAAGTATACATTAGTATGTATAGAGTATACTTAGTAGAAAACTAAGAGCTTTGTTATACTAATTCACTCTAACACATGTTTAAATGACTCAGATAAGTTTGAATAGTAATGATTGAACAGATAGCGATGATTGAACACATTCTCAGTCATACACACTCCGTGTGATAATTAAGAATAATAGGATAGTTTCTTACCCTCAAATTGCTCACAGACATAGAAATAATAATTGTGAGATAGTGTATGCATCAAATTACTTTTAAGAGCAATACTGTCAACAGACTTTCTGAAACAAACAAAAACCCATCAACCAAAAGCCGGACATGGTGGCTCGTGCCTGTAAGCTTCAGCCTATGAAGCAACTAGGGCTAGGGACCACGGTTTGAGACCTACTCGGGACAAAACAGCGAGACCTAGTCCAAAAATATAGCTGGGTGTGGTGGCGTGTGCCTGTAATTCTAGCTGCAAGGGAAGTTGAGGCTGGGGATTGCTTGAGTCCTCGGTACCCCGGGCAACGTGAGCGCGGTTCCAGGGGCAAAAATAGTGAGACCTTAGTCTCAAAAAAAAAAAAAGAAAAGAAAGAAAAATCCATCAACCAGCCCTTTACTAAACTTCTTGTCAACAATGTTACTGAACAGACAATAAGTCTAATAATAGTACTATCCAAAGTGGATCAAAGAATTACATTTAAAATTTTGAAGATTGTTTCATATTTTCAAAAAAATACATTATTTCTCTGCAATCAAATTTCTTTCACAGAAAGATTTGTAAGCCCATGGTCATCTTAAGAACAAATAATAGATTGAAACAATGGCACTTCTCACTTTTCTAAGCATGTGTCAAGCAAATTTATCTCACCTTAGTCTTTACAACAGGTATTAAGTAATCCCTTTTTATCACTGAAAATGAACCACCCAGTGTTTATGGAACTAGAATCTTGTCTTTTAAATGTTGTCTTTCATTTCCTCTTTCCTGTTCTTTCCCTTGCACATGAGGCAGGTCTTTCCATATAGTATTAGTTTGTGGAAATTGGCTCCCTTGCTCCACATTCTCAAAAATGTATTCTTACAGCACTAGGGTTATATATAACATATATGTACACACACAGAGAGAAATCTGTGCATACACATATATATGTATAAATGCATATATAGATATATACCTATATGTGTGTATTTTATATATAAAACATATATATATATATTTCACGTGCCTGTTGGCATCTATATATCTTTCTTTTTTAATTCATTTTTGTTGTTTACATCCTTATATTATCTGGGGTACTCCCACCAGCATATCACCCTTGTCATTCCTTCTCTGATTTCTTTCTCCCTCCTCCCTCTCCCTAGCTGTATTCGTTAGTTTTATTGTTAGTTTGTTTTGAGATTTTTTTTGAACTTTTGTTTGTTTTCCCTATATCCCATCTATAGTTGAAGTCATTTGGTTTCTGTCTTTTTCTTTCTGAATTATTTCAATTACATGATTTCTTCTAGGTTCATCCATGTTATCACAAATGTATCATATTTGTCATTTTTGATTGATGAATAATATTCCTTTGTATAGTTATACCACAGCAACAGGTATGAGTTATACCACTCATCAGTTTCGGGGCATTAGGGTTGTTTTAAAATCCTGGCTATTGTAAATAGTGCTGCAATAAACATCTGATTGCTGGTGTTTTGGTATCCTTTGGTTATATTTCCAATAGTTCTGGGTCAAATGGTAGTTCCGTTTTCAGTAGTTTGAACTCCACACTGCTTTCCATAGTGGCTGGACCAGTTTGCATTCACAACAGCAATATAAAAGTGTTCCTTTTTCTCCACATTCACTCCAGCACTTGTTGCCTTTTTTTTTTCCCTCATATTGGCCATTCATACTGTTGTGAGGTGATATCTCATTGTGGTTTTGATTTGCATTTCCCAGACTATAAGTGATGTTGAACACTTTTTCAACACTTATTGGGCATTTGTATTTTTTCTTTGAAGTGTCTTAGCTCTTTTCCCATTTTTTGACTGGGCTTTTTGTTTTGTTTTTGTTAAGCTGTGTAAGTTCTTTGTGGATCTTGGATATCACAACCTTATAACTTGTATAGAGAGCAAATATGTATGTGTGTGTGTATTTAATACAAAAAATTTTCAATTTTAATGTCCACTGTATCTATTTCCAAAGGATATTATAGTGCTTTCCCCACATATGCATATTTTGGCCCCTGGTCTATTGAACAGAATTGTCCAGAGAAACAACTAAAATGTTATATCATCACCCATATTTGTCTGGTTAACTTGTAAGTCATCTCCTTCAAGTCTTTCCTCAGATCTCTGCTTCTCAAGGAAGCATAATCTGATTAACCTCTTTGATATTTTTAGCTGCTTGGTACCTATGTACCTACAACCCATTTCCCTATTCTTTTTTTTTTTTACACAGCTTTAGTTTTATCTCCAAAGCACTTTTCATTTTCTGACATACATAAATCAATGTTCCTATTTGTGTTATTTATCATTTATTATTTGTCTTCCTCGCTAGAATATAAGGTTCTCAAGGGCAGCGATCTTTGTTGAACTAATTCACTGATTAGCCATAGTCTCCCCCTGAACTCTTTCTGGAGCACAGAAGGTACTCAATAAGCATTACTTGGACAGACTTAGTGAGAAAATCTTGAGTGGACTGGACATATTGCTGAAGACTAGGAAAAGGTGGTTGATTCCAGATTCAACAGGAGAAAAAAAGAGGACAATATTAAGTTGAAGTTATCAAAGTTTTAATTCTAAATGTCTGCTCTTAATTTGTAGAAAATTTTGTTTAAATGCTATAGAAGCTAAAGTCAGAATCCGAAGTGATATTGAATTAAATCTTTGGAAGATAAAAAACATTTCCTGAGATGAGTTTCAGGCTAATATTGAGGAACTAATTTCAGACTAATATTGAGGAAATACACAAATTTTACAGCCAAGACCATTTGATCTGAGCCACTGTGATGAATCTACTTCCAGTTTTCTCAATATCCTCGAGTAACAGGGTTAACCATGCCATGGTTTCTTCTTTTTTTTTTTTTTCCTCCTTAAATTGCTAATGTGGCTATAACTTATAAAAATATTCTTGAATCTAACCAATGAATAGGGATTGTAATGAAGCAGGCCAAATTTAAAGAACAGAGCAACCACAAACCATGATGGACGATGCTTTAATGTGACTAACTCAACCAGGCAGGAAATATAGGAGTCAAACCTCCAAATCACAGGGGAAAGAACAACCTGAAACAATCCACAAATCTGAGTCATCAAGACTGTGCTTAAGCCCAATCAAAGCATCAACAAGGGCCCGATAAGTTCCACAAAAGGTATTTTCTATTTGATTCTATTTCTATTTGAAGTAGATACTAAATTATTCACCATTTACATATGAGAAAACTAAGCTGTAGAATTTAAGGTACCTACTCTAGTTTACACAGCCAGGAATAAGAATTTAATCCCTGGTGTCTAAACTTTAGGAACTGAAGCTCTTATCAACTCATTTCCACCTCATTACATTCAAATGAGACAGATGATTCCTTAAGAAACTAATATTTTTGAAAAAGAACTGTATAAATATTACATTAAATAGAAAATACATTGGGTTAATCATGAGGAAAATATTCTTAATTTAAAGTAATGTTAAAAATTGAGATGTTGGCTCATCCCTTAATGATACAGAACATGGTTCTTCAGTGGAGTGAGCCTTAAGAGATAGACTAGTGGGCTTTTCAGTCTTCGTCTAGACCTATGAACCTTTAATTCGGGACTGAAAAACATACTATCTCAGGATATGAGACCCTGTTTAATTCTGACTCCTGAGTTGCACTTTACTAGTTGTTAGCCACTGTGTTTATTTTGTGGACTTAGAACAAGTCAGAATTGTATGAATTCTCTGTCACTGGAAGACTGAGGTTTTTCCTGTCTGGAAGTTTGTTCAAGCATGAGTCCACTGATTGAGGGAGCGATTGTGGTCTGCTGAGGGTGCTGTGTAAAAAGGAAGTTGTTTCTCCCAACAGCCTTGTTTGTGTTTTAGAAAACTGTTTCAGTCTATGTCCTGTTTCCATTCCCAGGCCCAGCCCTCCCAAAGTAAACAGATGACAAGTAGTGGTGGTGGGTAGTGGTGATGCAAGGATGGGGAGGATGGAGGGGGAGGAAGGAAAGAGATGTCCCTAGGGCAAGAGGGTTTTCAAAGAACCCAAATGTAATTTGGAATAAACTCAAGGACCAAAACCAGATGGAATTGGCAGCATCAAGATCAGTCTGATCTATAAGCATAAATACAGACTCTTGGAAATTCTATTTTGAAATGCCATACTTATTTTGAAATGCAAACACTGATGAACATGTTTGTACTAAATTCCAGCTCAGTTGTTAAGAGCAGTGATCTTTGGTGTACCTCTTTATCCCATTCATCTCACCCATCTACTCTACTTGCCTAGAATGTTCTTTTGTTTCTGATACTTCTTAGAAGAACAGACCCTAAAGTCCCTTATTTCTAATTAGGGTACTAAGAATTCTGAAAGCTTAAAAGAAGAGAAAACAAAAGAAAATGAGTGAAAACGGACAGAAAAAAAACCAAATACATTGGGAAAATAAGGTTGCAGAATTTTAGCTAAATTTGGAAAATAAGTCAAAATTTAGAATTTCCTTTCTTTCCAAGTCTACTTCCAAGACCTTAGATGACCTCATTTGGATTAAAACATTCCGTTTCTACAAATAGGGATTGCAATATTTGATTCAGTAACATAAGAACTCACAAAAATATCTTATATATGTACCCACCAAAATCCATATTACTAAAAATATTAGTAATAATGTCATCCCTTGTGGAGTGATGAAAATAGATGAGATATGCCTCAGATAAAGGAACACCTTTATGTATTCTTGCCCACCTCTGACACACTAGAGATGCTTACTGGCAAAATATGCTGGCCATCAACTGAGCTTTCAGTGAGTTTTCATCTTTTTGCTGGTGGGAGGTTTTGCCTTCTGTTGATGTCTGCTGACGATCAAGGTAGTGATTGCGGTAAGTTTTAAAAATAAAACAACAGTGAAGTTTGCTGCATTGATTGACTCTCCTTTCACGAAAGATTTCTCTGTAGATGTGATGCCTTTGGGTGGCATTTTAACTCAGGCTTTCAATGCTGGAATCATCCTTTCAAACTTTGTTACCACTTTATCTACTACATAGCATGACATTTCAACAATGTTCGCAGCATCGACAGCAGGGGCAGATTCCACCTCAGGGAACCATTCTTTGTTCACCCACGAGATGCAAATTTTCATTTCTTTTAGTTTTATTTTGAAAGTACAGTAACTCAGTCATATCTTCAGACTCCATTTTCAAGTCTGCTTCTCTTGTTGTTGCCACCACATCTATGTTATTAACTCCACTGGTAGTAACTTGAGCCTCTCAAAGTCATTGATGAATGATGAAAAGTTGGCATCAACTTTTTTCAAACTCTTGTGAATGTTGATATTTTGATTTTCTTTTCACAAATTACTAGTATTCTTAATGGTGTGTAGCATGGTGAATCCTTTTGATATACTTTGTTGTTATATCACAAGAATCACTGTCTTTGACAGCCGTCTCCTTATGAAATGTATTCTTTAAAATCTTTCAAATTGAATCAAAATTACCCCTTGATCTATGGGCTACAAAATAGATGTTATGCTAACAAACATGAAAACAATATTAATCTCCTTAGAAAGCTCCAATAGAGCTCATGGGTGACCAGATACATTATAAATGAGCAGTAATATTTTTAAAGAGATCTCTTTTTCTGAGTGGTAGATATCAGCAGTGGCTTATAATATTTGGTAAACCAAGTTGTAAGCAAATGCCCTGCCATCCAGGCGTTGTTCTTTCATTTAAGAACCTAGACAAGATTTGGCATAATTTTTAAGGGCTGTAGAATTTTCAGAATGGCAAATGAACATTGGTGTCCAGTTAACGTCACCAACTATATTAGCCCTTAACAAGCAAATCAATGTGTCCTTTAAAACTTTGAATCAAGACCATGACTTCTTCTCTTTAGTTATGAACATCTTAGATGGCATCTTTCAAAATAAGGAAAATAGGGCTGATTTGCACTGGAAATCATCTGTTTATTATATCCATCGTTATCAATTATCTAAGCTCAATCTCTTGGATAACTCTCTTCAGCTTCCATATTAGCAAACGTTGCTCCACCTTGTACTTTGATGTTATGGAAATGATTTATTTCCTTAAATCTAATGAACCAAACTCTTCATCTTCAAACTTTAATCAAGCAGCTTCCTCACCTCTCTCAGCCTTCATAAAATTGAACAGTAGCTTGTCCTGGATTAGATTCTGGCTTAGGGGAAAGTTGTGCCTGGTTTGATCTTCTATCCAGACTACTAAAGCTTTCTCCAAATAAGCAATCAGGCTGCTTCATTTTCTTATCATTTGTGTATTCACTGGAGTAGCACTTTTATTTTCCTATAGGATTTTTTCCCTTGCACTCACAACTGAGCTGTTTGGACCAACACACCTAGATTTGGGACAGTCTAGACTTTCGCTGTGCCTTCCTTGCTCAGCTTAATCATTTTTTCTTGAGACTAGGTCTAGCTATGTTGCCTGGGATAGTCCTCATCCTGCAGACTCAAGTGATCCCCGGCCTCTTGACTCCCAGCACTTGGATTACAGGTGCGCGCCATGACACCTGGCCAGCTCAATCATTTCTATCTTTTTATTCAAAGTGAAAAATATTTAGACTTCCTTTGCCTTGAACACTTCAAAGCCATTGTGAGGCAATGAATTAGTTTAATTTCAATATTGTTGTGTCTCAGAGAATGTGGAGGACCAAGGAGAACAAGAGACAGAGTATGATTGGTTGCTACAAAAGTGAGGAGATACATATTTATGGATTTTGTTCACCATCTTACATGGAGATAGTTCATAGCATCCCCAAGCAAGTATAATAATAGCATAAAAGATGAAAGATTTCAGACCATTGTGACAAATACAATAAGAATGAAAAAGTTGACAATGTTGTTAGAAGTACCAAAATGTGTGGCACAGAAACATGACAGGAGGACATACTGTTGGAAAAATGGCTCAGACAGACTTGCTTTAAGCCTGCTTGTCACCCATCTTGAATTTATAAAAGGTGCAATATATACATAGCAAAATAAAATGAAATGTACCTGTAAAAAACAATTTGGTCACTTTCAGAAAAACTCAAGTAATGAAAACATGTGGCATTAAATTCAGTTTAGAGTTGTAGCCTTTTCTACATTAGATCACAGATTGGGGTCTAAGTTATTGGCCATGGTAAGGCAAGACAAACATATTATAAATAATAAAAAATTTAAAAATAAACTAAAAAGCAGGAACATTGGCAGAATTCTATTTATACATAGGATACTACTAATTTTGTCAAGTTGGAATTGTTGGAAGTACTTTCCAATTTCTGTCTTGTCTTTTGGTCTTTCCAGTGCAGAATATTTCAACTAAGTCCTACAAGTGGAGAAAATATGTTAAAAAGAAATCTGGAGGCACTAAGTTAACATTTCAGTTGGTTGTAACTAAAGATAATAATTCAATAGAAATTCTATAAAAATAGTTGCTTGGAAGCTTAGGTCACAAGATATTTTATTACCAGGAAAGCCTGTGTCCTCTAAAAAAATGGTCTTTATTTCTGAGATGGATCTGGAACATTGCTAGCATGTAATCCCAAAATCTACCAAAGGTATTGAGCTTCAAATAAGCACTGAGAACTTTATAACTAATAACCATAGACTGAAAATTTTCATATATATACATATATGTGAGATGTATATATATATATATAATATATGTTATATATATACACACAGGGGAGAGTATGTTTTTAATTTGAAGCAGTACAAAATATTAAAAATTATACTATTCTATTGGGGTAACATTAGTTTACAACTCTGTATATGATTTAGGGTTATAAGTTTACACCTCTTCAGATATATATTACAAGTCACACCCATCATCAAAGCATCCACAATTCTCTATTATAATCATTTGAACACCCCCTTCTTTTGCTCCCTAGCTTCCCCTTCCCCTCTGGTAGCCTCAATTCTATGGTCAAATTTCCAGAATTGGTTGTGTTTTAGTTTATCGTTTCCTTTTCTTTATATTCCACCAAGTGAAAAAACTTAAAACTTGTCTTCTTCCTTCTGACTTGTAATATGTTGAGCAAAATTCCCTGCAGGTCCATTCACTATTGCAAGTGACAAGATTTCATTGTTGTTGTTTTAATATAACTGAGTAGTATTCCATTGTGTATATACATATTTTCCTAGTCCACTCATCTTTTCTTGGGCACTTAGGCTGTATGTTATTAGGATGGGTACTTGGGTTGTTTCCATAACTTGACTATTATGGTGGGGCAAAGAAGATATTGTAAATAGTGTTACACAGATCCCTTCAAAGTAGTGCTTCTGCTTTCTTGAATAGCTACATAGAAGCAGAATTACTAAATTACATGGTAGATCAATTTTTAGTATTTTGAGAACTCTTCATGCTGTCTCCCAATGGGTAGACCAGTCTACATTTACAGCAACAGTGTAAAGGGGTTCTTTTTCTCCACAGCCTTAACATTCGTTTCTGGTCTTTTTAATATGAGCCATTCTCACAGGGGAGGTGGTGTCTTGTAAAGAGCTAGCTCCAGGGGGTGACTTTTTATGGAAAAAGACCCCTTGGAAAAAATGATAAATTATGCTTATATACTACTACTGTTTTACTTGCTTTTCATTTAATAATAATATCATCAAATATATATAAATCAATCTTTTCCTTATTGTAATGGAATACAAATTCCATTTTTTAAAAAACAATACCATAAATTGTTCAACCAGTCTTTAAGACTGTCTACGATCTTTGCTAGTTTTCTGGTCTTTGTGAAAGATATTTTCATGCATTTGTGCAAAATATATGCATTGGCACAACTCAGTGAAATTTATTAATAAAGGTAGTATATATATTTTTATTTTAATAACTTACAAACTAATACAATTACTATGACTTAATATTTTAATGAATTGCAAGGTATAAAACGTTTGATGAAATCATTCAATATAAATGTGAGAGCTACTTCTCTTATTCTCTCTTCTGTTTAATGATGGGTAGAATAATATAGCCCAATTGTAAGTATAAAAATAAATATAGAACATATGACATAATGTGATCTGTGTTAAAAAAAAAAAAAGGTACTGTGAAAATACGTGCTCACAGAAATGAAAAAGAGATGGGAATAATGCAAATTATGCAAAAAGATTTTCAGATATTAATGAAAAATAAGATTTGTCAACAAAAGAAATCATTTGCATTTTGCCAAAATTACTTTATATATTAAGCTAAATGATGGTTTCAAATGTGGGTAAATAGGTCTTTAGTTGCAAAATTTCAGAGACTGGCTGTGATCTCTCCTGATAAAAGTCAAGTCCAGTTAGAAGTTCGACATCACGGACACGGGCAGCATGAGCTTCCCATCTTTCTTCAACCCAAGGGCCTTCAGGTTCACCATCCTGAAAAAGAGAAAAAAGTGACTATTTTCCATAGAGTATGATTTTTCATTAGCAGAAAGATTTTTTTATTATTATTCAAAAGTTGTCCTTTCCTGTGATTTTTATTGGTTTAAATCTTAATCTGTCACAGTTCAATTTTATTATTAAGATATAAAGGGAAGCAAATATTCTATAACAAACATAGACCACTACAATGTCATAAAGTTTAGCTATTTTTCTATTTGCTGGCAAATAAACATTTTTAAAGAAATAAATATTACACGTAATGTTAAGTTCCCTTCACCTACATCTAGTCACTGCTCAGAATCAGTATTTTTAAACTTTTACTGCATACCAATATACAATAGATAGCATTGGTATGAGTTTTCAAAGTTATGTAAATAACATAAGCGGTAATCTATAATCATTTTTTCATTCAGCATCATGTCTGCAATCTACCCACCCTCATCTACCTAGATGGAGTTAGTTCACTTGCTGTCAGCAATGTTTTTTGATGTTTTCTCTAATGTGTGGCATGGTTTACCTTTCCACCATTATACTGATAGGATATTTTGCATTGTAAGTATATTGTAATGAATAGTTTGGTACACGCTTCCTGTGTTGAAGAACGAGAGTTTCTAGAAAATATAAATGGACTTGCTTGGTCATAGATTACATGCAACTTTAACTCTGCCAGATATGAAAACAAGTACTCCTCAAAGTGTTTACATCAATTTACATTTCTGTTCGCTGTGGAGGATAATTTCCCCACATCCTCGCCAAACCAGGATGTGATACGTTTTATCCACATTCAAATTTTATTACACCAAATATTATTATTGCTGAGTATCTTTTCAAGTATTTCTTGACCATTTAACTTTTAATAGGTTTTTTACTACATAAGTTAGTCCAATAATTTAATACCATGAATGTCTATGAAATTCCTTATCCTTTATTATTAATTTTCTGATATTCATATGACATTGCCAATTTTCAGTCAAATTTTTTAAAAGAAAATATAAAAGTCTGCTTAATTAGATGTGGTCTAATAAGTCTCATTTGACTTCAGCACAGTGTTTTTTAAATATACAGGCTTAAAATAGGCAGCTACTGCTTGGGTCAGAGGAAGTGTAAAAGGAAATTACTTTTTGTTTCTAACCACCAAGCCACTTTTCTGTGTGACACTCATAATAGGAGTCAATTTTTTTAAATGATTATGCAATATATAAATTTGAGCTCCAGTTTACAGTTGAAACTTAATTCAGTCATTTTTTTAAAGTTTTCTCTCAATTGGCTTATATTACTATATGGTCTCAGAGGTAATTTGGTACTCATTTAACTAAATGTGTGGTGAACACTTAACGGTTTCCCCTCTTTTAAAATTTTAATTAGTGATCTAAAGTACAAAATTACACCTACATAGGGGTGAGATTCAAGCTATTCATATCAGATAGTTCACTAGTGCTTTCCAACAGAAATGCACTGCTTTATAGTTTCTATAACCTGTATTAAAATATATACTTTTTACTATATATGTACTGCAAATGACCTATTTTATGAGTGGAAATATTGTATATCCCCAACATACAACTCAATTTGTTGTTTTTTTTTTTACGATACAATATCATTTTCAATATTTTTCCCCATAATCACTTTCTTAAGTCTCTGTCCTTAAATGCTTATAATCTGACTATTTTCACTACCACAGTAATGAAGCTACATAGTCAGAGATGACTTAATTGAATGAATTTCCTTAGAAACCTAGTTGACTACCCCAAGTTTCTAAAAGTTCCTCCACTGTCTTCCCAGATACAATGAAGCCTAAGAAAATAAGAACCGAGAACAGGGAAGAACAAAGTTTTTAAGGAAAAAATCAAAAAAACACTTTTTTAATCAATCTGTAGTGGCTACTTAGAAGTTCTATGATAAAGAACTATTTAATCCTGATTTAGTGGTAAAGAGTACCACACCGCACGAGTTACCCTTCCATTGGAAGAGGGAGTGAAGAAGGATGATTTTTGATTTTTCTTTTGTCTCAACCAAATAAACTCTGACAAGAAAGACACGAAGACATTGATCTAGACAACATCTGATTATTTTCTGTTTGGAAACTCTTCCTCACTCTAGGACTATGAGTAACCTACTGTTCAACCTCAAAATTTTGTCTTCAAACTTTAGTCACTAACCCCCTCCCCCCCCAAAAAAAACCCAAAAAACCATTAAAATACTCAAGCTTAAATTTTATCTTAAAGACCCAACTAGAACGTCCATGCACTACCAGGAAGGATTTCTCTTTTGAGGCTCCAGCCATTTTATCTATCCCTCTCTTGTGTCATCTCCTTCTTACTCTGTTTTCCTAGGTTTCTAAATACCAGTGTATGAGTTCTTCTTTTTTTTTTTTTTGAGACTAGGTCTCACTATTTTTCCCCATGGAACCTCAGGCTTATGTTGTCCAGGGTACCACAGACTCAAGCAATCTCCAGCCTCAGCTTCCCAGGTAGTTGGGATTATAGGCGTGTGCCACTACACCCAGCTATTTTGGGGGGTACTAGGATTCACTATGTTGCCCCAAGCAGGACTTGAACTGCAATCCCTAGCCCCAGCCGCTTCATAGGCTGAAGGTTTCAGGCACATACCACCGTGCCTGGCTCTCTATGTGAGTTCCTTTTAATAAAATTTATTTGTGATTTATCTCTGTATCTCCAATAGTTTTAGTATTGAACAACTAAAAGAAAATAAACAGGTCCCATTCTGGTCTAGAATTTAAGCTATAATTTCAAGTCTTACTACCCTGTGAGACTTTCATCTGAACAACTATTTCCACAAATTGACATGTTTAAGCTTAATTATCTTATCTACCTGCCATAATAGTTCTCAATCCCAGCGTCTTTTTCCTAATTACCTACATTTAAAACTCTGATTCATTTTTAAGTCTCTCTTTTCCTTTGACTCTAGCATCTAGTTGGTTACCAAATCCTCACCAATCTTCATTCACGCCTTCCTAATCTTCTCAATCTGTTCATATTCTGCCCATCCTTCAGGGCCCAGTCCTGCTTAGGGCCCATTTAATGAAACATTTATTGACCCTTCCAGCCAAACGTGTTTTTAATTTGAAAGACTAAATCCTAATAACAGTATTTGGCAATTAATCCTGATTTTGTGATGTGTCTTACTTTTAACTTAAAAAATAACTATTATATTACTGACTGACCCAGTTATGTGTGTCTCTATTTCACTTATATATCAAAGTTGTTTATGAATTCCTCGAGGATAGAGACAATGCATTCCTCTGTGGTACATTCTGAAAGTGTCTATCACAATACTGCACACTTTAACAGATTCTCAATATATTTGTTGAACGACTTTAAAACAGCCCAACTACCAGAATATTTTTTCCTATAAAGAACACATACCTAAGTTGAAGTACTTTTTATCATAAAATTTGCCTGATCCAAAATATCTTTGTAGTGATTTAATGTCCAAAAGTAAGCCACCTACTTGTTTCATGTTGATAGTCTTTTTATATATATATTAATTTACAAAACACTAATTTAGTCTCAACTTTGGTGCAAAATATTAACATCTGTGTCCAGATGAAAAAAGTTAATAAAATACCATTCCTTCCCTTATCAGTGTCAATAATACATTTAAAGTATGTAAGTTCTGCATTTATAAATACATTCTCACATATATATGTTTAAATTGATTTTAAAAAAATCTCAAAAATCAGGTGATTTTTCAGTGCAACTATACCCATTAAACACCTAAAAAAATATATATACAGGACTCGGGGTCATTTCATTTCCATGAAAACTCAGATGAGCTTGCTCTGACTGAAACTTCCTCAGTTCCCAGGGTCTCTCCTGAGCATACTCACTCGACAGCTCTCCACATGGGTGGGCCGGTGAGGGATGATATAGGGGAGGACATCCAATGAACCAGGGCAGTTGTCAGGGGTGTGGGTCTTATTTTTGCAACTAGTCAGGACCACAAAATAGTGCGTTGGGATAGGAACAGTGGTGTTGTTCACGTAACTAAAATATAATTGAAAAGATTTGATGTTATTATACTTTCATTTCTAAAAGTTATGACTTTATATTTTTTAAAGAAATGCCAAGGCAAAATATAGTAAAAGAAAGCAAATGAATAGAAAGCACACAATTTTATCACATAGTTTTTGTTTCAATGATTTAGAACAGCCACTTATAGAAGACCAAGCTTGGTAATTTTAATATTATGGGAAAATATTAGAATGCAAAGAAAAGCAAATTCTGCCTCCCATGTTTCCCAGTTTTATAGATTTCTAATAGTCTAGAATTAGGGAATGAATGAGTCAGGATTATAACTCTAGGTGTGCACTACCACTAGTATTGGTATGTCTACTAATCCTTTAATATCCTATGACTTACTAAGTTTCCTCAGTTTTAATATGGATAGTGTCCTCTGTTACCAACTTCACAGTACAGCAATGGGGACATTTTAATACAACTGACAAGAACCCTTTAGTTTCAGAACCCTGATAGTGCCTGTAAAAGTTTTAATAGCAAAATAAAGATAAATTATTAATATGATTCGATTCAAAGGAATATAAACTGAAATAAACAGTATTATATCACTGAGACTAGAATTTCTGCACAGACTCAGAGCTTGTCTAAGTTCTTATTTTCCCACGTATTGTGGAATTCATACAAGATACGTAAACCCTCTGTGCCTCAGCCTCCTTATTCTAAATGAGGACTAATAGAATCTAATATGCTATTTTGGGGATTAAAAGAAGTACATAGGTGCTTAGAAATGTACCTTGCACAGAGCAACTGCTATCAGAGTTTGCTAGAATCATTAAAGGGTGAAGGGTAGAAACAAGAAACACTGAAATAAGGACAAAGCAAACAAAACTTAAAAGACTACACACTTAATAGTCATAAAGTGTTACTTTATCAGATACTATAGGTAGAAATTACTGTCTTATAAAATCTAGGCTTAGACAGTTCAATTGTTTAATTTGGTCCTTCACACACTTTGATAGCAAAGAAATGATGACTGAAACTCTCCCTTCCTGTGGACCATATTCAAAGGCAATATTTAGCAAATTGTTAGGATGAGGTCTAAGTTTCAAAGCTGTATAGCTTAGTAACATTATTTTTCCACAGAAAACTTATAGTCTTTACTGGGAGATGCTTTTATGAATCATCCACCATTGGACAACATTATGAACTGTCACATCGTGATATATTAAATGCATTGCTAGACTGTTCTATATACAAGGAATCTTCCCTATCTTTTCAACCTCTACAAATCAGTTTTTCTTTGGCCATTAATTTAGGAATTTTCCATTAATGCACTTTTCTTAAATGATTTTTCTTGGATGGTTTTCTATACTCATTAATGTAATTTTGGTCATATGAAATTTTTGTTAACTATATGTTTGAAAAAAGTCAGTGATGTCACTATATAAATGTACTATGTGATAATTATGAATACTTAATTTTACTTAAAACATTGAAGTTTATGCCATATGCCCTATTGTGTAATCAAAAAGGTCATTTGGTTTCAGGTTACTTACTCTTTAATTTCACTTGGAGTATCAAAATGGCCATCATAATTATAGTCAAATATTGGCCCACTGATCACATTTACTCCATTTCTTTCCGTGGCCTGTTTTACAAGAAGAACATCGTGGAAGTAATCCCACATTTCTTAAAAAAAAAAAAAAAAAAAAGTTGTTAAAATGGCTCTCTTGTAACTGCTTTCTTGAAATTACAATCCTAAATAACAAAGAAACTATCATAAATTCCTCTTGTTCCAATATTTAAAACATTAGAACAAAATGATTCACAAGATCAGGAACAAAATACATTAAAAGATATGTTTAATTTATAACTTAGGTATTTTTATTTAATAAGTAAATATATACTTACTCTTGAATTCTGTATACATAGGGACGAAATTACTTGTAATTAAAGCATCATATTGACTTTCAGAAGTACTACTATGTCCTGCAAAACAAATGAGTTTCACTAAATGTGATATATTACATAATAGGACAATTGCTATTACATTATATGACCAATTTATTACTGTCAAACAGAGGTACTACTCTCCAGTACATGTTATCAATAATGCAGGTTATTTTAGGCATCTGGCACTTGTAATGAATTCAAAGATGAGCCACAGCAAGGTATGCCCAAGTGCTAACATCCCCATACTTGTGAATGTGATAGGAATATAGGTCTCTGCAGATAAAATTAAGATAAGGACCTGGAGGCCGGGCACGGTGGCTCATGCCTGTAAGCTTCAGTCTATGAAGCGGCCGGGACTAGGGATTGCGGTTCGAGTCCTGCCTGGGGCCCGTAGCGAGACCTAGTTCCAAAAAAACAGCTGGGCATGGTGGCACACGCCTGTAATCCAGCTACCTGGGAAGCTGAGGCTGGGGATTGCTTGAGTCTGTGGTACCCCGGGCAATGAGAGCCTGCAGTTCCATGGGCAAAAATAGCGAGACCTAGTCTCAAAAAAAACAAAACAAAACAAAACAACAACAACAAAAAACAATAAGATAAGGACCTGGAGATGAAACTACTAAATTTAGCATTGGCTGTGAATTTATGTCTGCAACCCTTCAAGGAGAGGAAGAGAGAAGGCCACATGAAGGGGAGGCAGTAATGAAAATGAGGCAACTGTAAGTTGCCACTTGCAATAACACCGATAGACCTAAAAGTTATTATGCTTAGCAAAATAATCAAAGACAAACCATCTGATTTCACTCTTATGAAGCACAGCGAAGATAACTCAATTAAATAAATGAAACAAAAATTAACTTTTATACTATAAGACCAATTAGAGGCTACTAGAAGGGAAGGGGAAAGGGGTGGGGGGAAGTAAGAGGTGGGGGAAAGTAAAGGACAGACTTAGAACTTTACGCAGTCTGTGGAACCCCGGGCAATGAGAACATGCGGTTCCACTGCAAAAAAAGTGAGACCTAGTCCCGGGGAAAAAAAAAGAACTTTATGCAGTACATAGTGCTGAACTTAATAAAGTATATCCTGATTTGCAAACATTCACAAGGTTATAATGTAATATTACTTCGAGAGAATTTTCTAAATAGGTCAAGAATATATATAATATATATATATATATATATATATATATCCTGCAAGTTGAAAAAGTTTTATTATGCTATATTCATTTCTAAACTACTATCTTAACTAATACTTGAATTAAAGAGGAACAGGTAGAGTCCAAGAGGAAGGGCAAACCAACTTTTTCCAGTTTTATTCTATTTCACTTGCTGCTCTCCTGGTCGTCTTATACCCTGTAAGTTTTGACTATTTAAATTATGCAGTGAAAGTCAGGAGAGAGAGTAGTAAATTACCTCCTTTTCAGAGAAAAATAATAATTAGCTTATAATGGAATGTCTAACAATTCTATGAGTCCAATTATTTAGTTATTAACTTCATTTCCTTGTCAAAGCAAACATTTATATATCAACCGGTAATTGATGGCTTAATAGGAGCAAGTTTATACACCACTGAAAGAATTGTATTAGTATGATGCTGCAATTATTTCTGGTTTATCTTAGGATTTATGTTACTTGGTAGTTCTAGCTGATTAAATATTTTATTTTATTAAGATAGATCGATTATTTTTCCTAATTCTGTTGATGTGCTACTTGCTTTCATTAAACCATTTTTTTCCCACTATGAATTTCAGCATCTCTAAATTACAAAGCTCCCAATTGACTTCTGGTCACAGTTTCCAGGAAAAAAAAAGAAACAAAATATAAAGAATAGACACATTCCCAGAAGTTGAAATTGTTGAAAAAATCTCATGGATGAATTCATAAAAATGACATTTCCTATTGAACAGGGAAGAGGTTAGAGTTTAAAAAAAATCACAGTGGCTTTTTAAGTGTTCCCATGAGAATATTTTTTCTTAAAAAAAAAAAAAAAAACCCTGAGAGTTCATTTGGCTGTTCAATGCCTAGTTTTAAATTGCTGGACATCCAGCATAAGTGAGCTGGATTCCAGATTGATTTCTTTTCACAGGTCCAGATATGTGCTTGATGTAGACCTGAATTTGGGCAGCAGCCAGAGAGAAAATAAATGATTTCTAGATGCTTGAGTCCCTCTATAAGGAATCTCTTTTTTTTTTAATTTATTGAGTTATTTTTATTTATTATAGCACAATATCTGTAAATGGTTTTTGGGATACCTCCCCCTCCCTCTATAAGGAATCTTTAGTTTTAAAATTAAATTTAAAACTGTCAAACACTATTAACATCTGGACCAGATTAGAGTTGTTATGTTGTTTCCACTACAAAATGTATTAGTCTTTTTATAACTGTCACATGTGGCCAGCCCACAATCACTGGGAGCCTTCTGGGTAGCTTGTTTAGTCCAAGCAGGTACTTTCAGTGAGGAGCATATGTTTAAGGCACATGCCCACATCCAGCTGATGAAGGCTTTCTAAGCTGCTAATCTAAAAAAAAAAAAAAAATAATAAAAAGTTATACTAACCAGGAGGATAGAGGAAGCCGTGGGTGATAGTCATGCTTGGTAAGTAGAAGGAACAATTTTGGCTCTCAGAAGGAGCAACTCTGACATCAGGCCGCAGACAGACTGAGGCAGTGGGAGGAGAAGGCGATGTGTCTCCCTGCTGAAAAAGAGAAAAAGAGAAAAAAAAAGACGCCCACAGTGTGGCTCAACCATGACTTTATATGGTTTGTGACTTCCCTTGAATGTTTTTCATTTAACCTTTTCCTATTTTCTTAGTGAATCAGGTCTATGCAAGCAATGGAAATGGGTGTCTTCAGTAATGTTTTCTTCTGTGGTTCCCTTTTGCTTAGGGTCATCGGGAAGTTAAATCAAACACACCTTGGCAAGGAATATTTGCAGAAGAAAACCAAACTGAAAGCACAGGGATAATGGAAGCTACTACAAAAACCCAAAATCCTTTTTCAGAATCTAACTTTTATGCAGTTGATATATATTACAATTGCCAAAAACCCTGAAAAGAAAATATAAACAATTCATTTTTGAAGTAAGTTATGAACTATGTGTATTATTTTTCAGTTGGGCAAGAACTTCTAATGAACTTAAGATTAATTAAAAGAAGCTATAGCTGAGAATTTAAATCAATTTGAAGCTATGCTTCATTTATTACTTACCATGGAAATATATTTTTTATAATTTTTTCTGTAACTCTAAAAACTAACTCAATAATTCATTCACTAGCAGCATCCTAACCCATGCTTTTAAGATAATACAGTATTATATGATCCCAGTTTGAATAACATATAGTCATAAATAAGTAAACATTTTATAATTCATTAATTTTTTTCAGAGATTTTAATTTATATGCCTACAGCTTCCCATGATATATACAATCCCCATAATGTTTCCAAGATTTATAAAAGTAAGGTAGGATATCCTTCCTTTATTTACTACTCTGTAATGTAAAAGGAAAATCAGGTATTGCACCTAAATTGCAGGTGGTAACAATTTTACTACATATATATATATATATGTACATCAAACCACCATGTTAGACACTTTGAACTTACACAATGTGGCATATCAATTATATCTCAATAAGACTAATAGAAAAACAAACAAGTAATATGCATGAGATCAATTCATAAAGGAAAAGTCAATGTCCACTGTGTGCTATACTCTTAGGCAAGAGAACACTATGATGAGGTATATGATGGGTAAGAGCAGAAGACAAAGGAAGTCTGAGGAAGGTCAAGCAGAGAATGTACCCCAAATTTGCTGCAAAGTCCCAGTCATAAACACTACACAGAAGCTGAAGAAAGTCTCAAACTGACAGAAAACTTTATCTTTGCTCCCTTCTGAAATCCTAGTAAAAAAACAGTAATGATGAGGATACACAAAGGATAATAAGAAATTTCCAGAAACTGGAAACCAGATAAACATTTGTTTACTGCTGTGATCTGACCTAGATCAGAAAACACTGGTCCATGATTGGGGAAGCACAAAGAATTTAATTCCTATCATAAAACTTGAGAAGGGCCCAGGCTGTGGTGCATGTCTGTAAGCTTCAGCCAATGAAGTGGCTGGGACTAGGGATCACAGTTCAAGTCCCAGTCCGGGCAACACAGCAAGACCTAGTTCCAAAAAATAGCTGGGTGTGGTGGTGCACGCCTGTAACCCCAAGTGCCTGGGAAGCTGAGGCTGGGGATTGCTTGAGTCTGTGGTACCCTATGCAACATTAGCCTGCGGTTCCATGGGCAAAAAATAGCAAGTCATAGTCTCAAAAAAAAAAAAAAAAAAAAAAGAAATTTGAAAAGGGGAGATCTTGGAGTTATCTAAGACAGGGAAAGTGTGTAAAGCTGAACAGAATAGAACAGGTTGAGAGTGTGTAAAAGAAGTCAAACATAATTTTCAATTACTGAAGAGTTTGAATCAGAGGTATGACCAAACTACAGGGCAAAAGGCACCCCAGAGAGCAAGTGTGCCATGCTGAAAACAATGAGAGTGAATACTGAATGGCAGAATTTCTCCAATCTCATTTCTCACGTGTAGTCTTACATGCTGAATCAGATTAGAAGTTCTTTTTGTTGTTTGTTTTTTTAAACAAATCAGCATAAAAAATAATTACATATTAATAATTGAGAAGCCCCAATAAAATGGTTCCTCTCACCCTGAATTTGTACAAAGTCTCTTAGCCAGCAAGTCCCAGGCACACAATTTAGTGACTCACCCCTTAAATGTGAGTTGACAACCAAGTATCACCAGCTATTAGGAGTAAGTGGGGGGAAAACCCAAGAAGAAAAAGAAATCCACTCTCTCAGAGATAACACCATATATGGCATCCCCAAGGAAAGAGTAGATAGCACTGAAAAAAGTGAAAGAGGTAAAAGGTAGTGCTCTTGGAATTTAAATACTAGAGGGGAACTAAAATTCAATGAGACCTAGAAAATGCAAAGTTGCTTATATCTCTCAAAAAGTGGAATTAGAGGTGACAGAAAAAAGTAGGTAACATATAAAAATACCAGATGACCAGCCTAGGATGTTTAATTCCTGTTAATCCTGTTAATAAGAAAAGATATTTCTGAAATTCTAAAGCTAAATAGTCAATTAACTTGTAGGTAGAATGAAAACATTTTGAGATACATAAAGGCCTCAAAAGCATTGCCTTCCTTACTTCCTTTCTTGAAGATGCACCCAGTGATAAAGTCCACCAAAACAGAAGGAAACCAAGAAACAGGTGCTACTTGTATTAGCTATGATGGCCTAGCTCTCACTTCCTATTTTAATCTCATTGTGGCAGACACTGAAAAGGCAAAGATATTTGTTTATATTCTTTGAAAAACATCACAGAATATGTCTTTGAATGACTGGTTTCCTTCATTTGGCATAAAGGGGCACATAAAGATGTGTGATGGGACAGGCCAGGAATATCAGTTGCTGAAAGTTGTTATTTCCCACACACAACTTTATTGTTTTATTCTAGATCTTCATCTTCAAATAAGCAGTCCATAAATGTAACTACTAAAGCATTTTCCATAGTGTAAGGAAAGGTAACTGCCCATTTTCCACATAAGGACAGCAATACCAGGAAAAGACAGGAAGGGAACTCTTTTATAAATGGGATTTGCAATAGTCAGCGTTCTAGAAGGATGCAGGGGAGGTATGGTCACATTTCTGAGTATTGAGCTCTTCAGAACCACTATGTCAGCATCTGAGAAAGGAGAGGGAGAGAAAGAGAGGGAGAGAGAGGAGAGAGAGAGGAGAGGAGAGAGGGAGAGAGAGGGAGGGAGAGGGAGAAGGAGAGGGAGAAGGGGAGAGGGAGAGAGAGGGAGAGAGGGGGGAGAGAGGGAGAGAGGGAGAGGGGGGGAGAGAGGGAGAGGGAGAGAGAGAGAGAGAGAGAGAGAGAGAGAGAGAGAGAAGGCCTCACTCCTGCCATAGAACATCTTTCAATTTTTTAAACCAAGGGAAAGTCAGGAAAACAATAAATAGAACTCAGACACTGAGAGAAATTCTAAACTCTCTAGCTCTCAAAATTCTTCAAGAGAAGTAGATGATGAGCACAGACAGGAAAGTGAGATATTTTCATTTCTTGTCTAGCATGGGTACAAAATAGAACTAACAGACAGTAAAATTATTTTTATTGAACTAACAAACTCTCCTGACCTGTAGCTAAATGCAAAAAATAAAATACCTTTATTTTAAGATTGGATAATTATTATGCTGCGTTACAGTGAGAATAATAATTATATACATTTTAAAATTATTATTCTGGTCATGTGTGTTTTTTCTAAAGTAAGTGATTTCTTAGTTAAATAAAAAAATGTTTGCCACACACAATAGCATTCCTAGTTTTCAAAACCAATACGTGATTGAGTCAAATTTTAGTGTCAGAGATAACAAGCTTTAAAAACAAAAAGGGCTTTATAAAAGCCTAAGGATATGGAAAATAAGTAAATATATTCCAATTTCCAAAGTTGACTAGATTTTCTTCTCAGAAAATGCCCTATTTCATATTAAATTTCTGAAATATATTTTAAATAATTGTTCTTGCTCTTATTTTCAACTTTCACCAAGCTACAGAACTAACAGTTTTCATCTTCCCACTGAGTAGGACCCTAATAGTGTGATCAACCTTAATGGTTTTGAAGCAATTATTATAGGATATGGTTCTAAATCACAACTACTTCCCCGAACACTTCTGAATGTGAACAACAACAAAAATTAGAAAACCCACCAAATCCACAGAAAAACAAAAGCTCCATAAAACTGAAAGGCACATACCAATTGGGCCCATGTTCCAAAAAGTGCTTATTTAAAGTTTGATTTTTCAAACACAGAATGATTTACAACATTTTTATGTGAATCTCAAAACATCCTTGTATGTAATTTTCTTGAACCACAACATACTAACAGAGTAATTTCTGAATTAGAAAGCAGAAAATTGCTAGAATTCCATCCTGTCACAAGGAGGGAGAAATACACAAGTGCTTCTGTGGGATCAGTGAAAGGACAGGAACTTTTTGTAACAAAGAAGCTAGTTTCAAAACAATAACAAAAAAGAATTGTACTAAACTCCTTCCTAGCCTGAGACCATTTCAAGTCTCTGTGTCTTTGGTTTTCCCTAAGGCTCATATAAATTCCGGAATGCGAGACAGCAGGGAAAAGTACTAAAAACACAAACATTTATCCACACAGCCCCCAGGAGTACCTGGATTTTTAAAAAATAGAGAACTGAATAATAAGGCTGGTCTTGAATATATTTCTCCTCTCAAAAACAAAGAGGAAATTGTTTTAAGGAATAAATGAACTCATAATAGTGTTTCCTAGTATATTTGATAAGTCGAAGGAAATCATAAACAACATTGTACATTATTGATAAAGCAATAAATGTTGCCATTTACCACACATGTGAACTCAGGTCATTATAAAGTATTTGCCTGTGCTGGGAAATAATATTTTTGCTCTATCACTGACCATAATAAAATCAGTGTCAGCAACAGAGCTGGCTTTCTGAATTTGTTCAGAAATTAGCTTTAATTAGTAGTGGGAAAATATGCTAGTCTTTCTCTTAAAATCTTGAATTGGAATTAGAAGAGTAAATAAACTAGATACGATCAATCACTTCTGTTTCCATAAAAAGATGTGGCATTTCTGTACATTGACCAAGAATAGCAGTAGGTTTGAGTTTGTCATCTATCTTGGAATCTAACATACTAACATGCTCTCTCCAGAGAGAGTGGGGAAATGTTGATTTACTCATGATTGTTGTATGCTCCTCTGATTGAAAGTACTGTTCTATCTTTAAATCTTTATAAATAAAGATGGGATTAATTCATTCAATAAGCATTTATTGGACAATTTATTCATATGCTGGGAATACATTAAATAAAACCATCCTTCCCCTAAAAGAGTATTTGGACTGATTTTTTTGAATTCAATTGTTTTTGTTATTTATTTGTTTATTGGTAGAAATGCTATTAGCTATTCTGGTTCTTAATCACTACTGAATAGTTATTGTTTCTTACATAAAAAGCAAATGTATTGTGCCATCCATAACTTTTGTCACACACTAATATTAGCATAACCAAATTAATCCCCTCTGTATTTTTGTTGTTGTTGTTTTGTTGTCCTAAGAAATCTCTTTTAAAATGGAATGGAGATTCCTTAAAAAAAAAATAAAAATGGAAATACCATATGATCTAGCAATGCTACTCCTAGGTATTTATACAAGTAATAGGCCCCCCTCCCTCACACACATACTATGTTAACAGCAGCATTATTCAGCATGGAAACAATCTAAATTGGTGGATGACTGGATAACTTAAACTTAGTGGGATACTACTCAGCCATTGAAAAAGATGAAATCCCACCTTTTGCACCAACATGGATGGAACTTGAGGCAGTACGTTAAGTGAAATAAGCTAGAAAGTGAAAGACAACTATCAAACAGTTTTTGCCTATCTGTGGAATATAAATAAGCAAAGCAAATGAACTAACAAAGCACAACAAAAATAATCCTTAGACTATAAAACATAGTTGGTATATGTGCTGCCGAATCAAACAGACTATAAAACATCGTTGGTTACCAGAGGGAAATGGGTAGGGAGTGGGGGGAATAGGAAGAAGGCTGATTTGAGCATGTGAACTGCATTAGAACTTTGGTGGTGGCTACAGTGAGGGATATGCACATATATGTGAATCTGTACTCTGAAGTTGATACAGTATTATAACTAGTGGTAAGTCAGTAAATTTTATTCTAAAAGACTTCCTACAGATTGTAAAGATAAACACAAAGGAAAATATGAATCTGCAGTTAACCTTTGGTTCTATAAATCTAGTAGCAATTTAATTTTCTATATAGTATGATGTAGAAATCTAATATTTTCTTTTTTATGGTAGCAAATTTCCTCAGTGCCATTTATTGAAAAGGAGTTTGTCAGGTACTGAAGAGGGGAACAGATGGGTAACTGGTTTCTCAACCCCAGTCTGCCGAGGCCCGTGGCAAGGCAAACCTGCATATGTAGGTTTAGCATGGCTAGGAGTGCTAGATCCTTCAGGGAAGGATTACCTCCTACACACATTGCGTATCTATGTCTATCATAGTACAGAACAGATCATAAAGTAGTTGCTGAATAACCCAAATAAAAACAAAGGCTTCTACCATCACCTTCTAGATAAGACATAGCTTTCACTTGGGAAATGTCAGGTGAGTATCTTTGAAGTCTTTTCTTTCACCTGCCTTACCTACTAGCCATTTGGCCTATAACATTTTCTAAGTCCCCAGATAAAGCAATGCATCTGTACTGGTATCCACATGGCACCTAAAAATACCTCTAAATGTAATACCTGGAACACTGACTTATAAGCCACAGGCCGGTAGGCTCTCTTTGGGATCTCCACTGCAAATAAAATTCAACTTCTAAAATATTAGTGTACAGCAGACTTTTCCAGCCCAAGTGAATCAGTGGACATCAAAACTTACCTTAGGTTTTGGGACTGTATATGAGCTCCATAGAGGCATCCTGATAGCTTTTCCGAATCCATTGATATAGTCTGTTTGATAAAGGAGACAGTGCTCCTTGTTTTTCTGGATAACTTTGGGCCTCCCAAATGGTAAATTTAGTTTCTGTGTTGCTGATACTAAAATAAAAATGGCATAAAGTAAAATAAAAATGTTTGTGAAAAATAGTTAATTTTTCTATGCATAATATCTCCCAGTCTCTGAGGACTTATATTTGCTAGGTTCTCTGATAAATAAATGCATATATATTTTAAAAGGATAGAATTATTAGAAAAAAGGAGAAAGGAAGTATCTACTTAGTAATAGGTAGGCAGGAGTATCTCTTCTGATAAATATTCTACATATTTAACAACTTTCATTTTCACATGTACACCCACACTGAGGGAGGTGCTATTCTATTCTACAGATTATAAAATGAAATGCTTAGTCAGGCAGTTAAAATCTCCCAGGACATATCTGAAGAGATAAAAGAGAAAATTTCTGAAGAGATAAAATCTCAAAATCAAAAGTGCATGTTTTAGGCCGGGCATGGTGGCGCATGCCTGTAAGCGGCAGCCTAGGAAGCCATGGCCGGGGCCAGGGATAGTGGTTCGAATCCCGCCGGGGGCATGTGGCAAGAACTAGTTCCAAAAAATATATATCTAGGTGTGGTGGCACGCGCCTGTAACCCCAGCTACCTGGGAAGCTGAGGCTGGGGATTTCTTGAGTCTGTGGTACCCTGGGCAATGTGAGCCTGCGGTTCCACAGGCAAAAATAGCGAGACCTAGTCTCAAAAAAAAGTGCATATTTTATAACAAAGATAATCTCCCTAATGACCTAACTACAGGTCAGACACTTTTCTAAATTTTCACCATGGATTAACTCTTTTAATACTTACAGCTACATGAGGCAGTTGCTATCATTATAAAGAGACTGAAACACAGAGAAGTTAAGTAATTTGACCCAAGTTACACAGAAGTATAGTGCAACCATCCTGTTCATGATGCCAGTTTTACCAGAAGCAGGTCAATCTGGGTAATTATTGGTTCTAGCCATTATACAGACACACCAGCCAGGGCAGGGCCAGGGCTGGGCCAGGGTTGGGGCAGTGACTGGGACGCAGGCAAATCCCCAAACCCCAGGAATCTTCACCCTCTTGCTCTGGTCTCTTTCTCTTAGGAGTTCTCAAGTGCTCACTTTATGCTTTTTTTCTACTCCCTACACACTTCTATCTTACTCTCTTCCATTGCCCAGGCTAACACCATTCTTTTATCCTCGCCTCCTAGGTCCAGGTGCGCCCACTCACATATGCACACATCCACTGGGTCAGGCATATACAATTATGGGGAGAACATAGTACCACAGGTGCTGGCCATAGAGGCTAGCGGAAAAAAAAGGTTGAATCAACTCATTTACCCTGCAGGAAGCAAACCTAGAATTAAACCGCAGGCACTCAAATTTAAGAAAGGGAACAGCAGACTATCGAGTAGGCACAAATATTTCAAGGGATCTTTTACATCTCTGGAACAGTTATTAACTACTCCATGTTTGCTTTTGCTGTTACTAGATCTGATTGTTGTTTTGATTCCTCTATAGTAGCAATAAAATTCTCTATACTCAAAAGCCACTTTGACCTTATTTGGAGACTCCTCTCAAAGCAAAGTTGTATGCTTTATTAGGTTCAGTCAAAAACTCACGTTTTCTATGACTTACTTTGTGATTGATTGAGATCTAGCCTTTTATTCAAGGACTGTAGAGCTACCTGAAAGATAATATGAAACAGTAGAGAAGAAAATAAGTAATAACATAAGTAATAACAGGTGTTTTTAAAGGTGATCAAGATAATTTCTGCAGATGTCACAGAAATATTTTACTCATGAGTATAGAAGCCAGACTAACTTGAGTTTACACACCAGTTCTGTCACTCAGAAACACAGAGATACTATTACTCCCTCTCCCTAGAATACTCTTTTGTGTGTGGGAATTGGCAAAGATGTATTTGAGATGTGGGGCAGAGGATTCTGATGAAATCTGAGGAATCAGCTAATAAATTAGAACAACTTCCCAGTGTTCCTCAAGCTTTATCATGCATACATACAGCTGACCTGAGGATCCTGTTAAAGTGCAGAGTTTTGAGTCAATAAACCTGAGTTCAGTGGGACCAGAGAGTCAGGATCTCTAAACATCTTGCAAGTGATGCAGGTGCTGATCAAGAACACTCTTTAACAAGGGGAATTCTTTACAGAGAACTTAGGTTTTGCAAACAGATAGACCAAACTTTTGTGAACTTGAGCAAGTTACCTCATACCTCTCTGCTCTCTTTATCTCCAAATTGAAAAATGAAATACCCACTTTGTAACCTTAAATGGCAGTCCTCTTGAGGTTATCTGCAGACTAAGTAGGAAACCTACAGTTTTACTCTGACTTTTGCTTTGCTGTGGATTGCATTTTAATTAAGAAATTTGATTGAATTTTCTCCCTTAAAGTTTCTTTTGAGAGTTATTGGTGTGGAGGTAGGTGGTGTGGTAATATGTTATTTTGAGAATTAGAGAATGCAATCTTCTCTCCCCCTGACTATTAGAAAACAAATCTTACCTGAAGAAAATAAGTAATTAATTCTTACCTGCTGAGCAACAGGTATTTATTTAACTCTACAACCACACACGGAATGTGGCGTCAAATATGAGCTTTAGTTTCAGCTTGATACACTCCTGATAATTGACTTCCAATTCCATTCTGAAATGCCAGTTCCACTCACGTGCTCCAGTTCTCATAGCTGGACTTGGTCATTGCATTTTGAACTCCTATGCTAACATCTTAAATCTCCTTACCTTTGGTCGGGCCAAGAATCTTATCTTGTTGACAGTCTTCTGGGATCTAACATCTGGCTTCTGAATTCAGTTTTGGTCCCGAGTCACTAAAAATGCCTTTCCAATGCTGACTACCTGCTATCTCCCAGTGCGGTATACCCAATGGGCTGTCTCATCACTCCCCAAAGGAATGCCTCCACTTGAGCACATGGCTTCCTGCTGAACAGACTCCACAGTGCTCACCCCCTGTCTGACACCAGGTCATACTGCTCTTGCACCTTCCAGCATTAAATAGTCAAGTATGACTATCTGCTTCATAGCTATAATGGGAATAGTTCATCAGAGGAAATCAAGAGAACTCTAAGAGTCTACTGTTTTGATTAGGAACAGTTGACTTAACAATGGAATTAACAATTTCCAAATAGTGCTTTCTACTTTACAAAGCATATACCCATACGTGAGCTTATAATGTATCTCTGATTTATAGATACGGTTTTGGTGCAATACATACAATTACATAATAATATCCAAGGTAGAACACAAACCTAGTTGTAGACTAGTTTGTTCCTTTACATTCTGTGAGATGAACTTATCACTTACATCGTTTAATCCAAGGCATTCGCACCCTAGAGAATCTGTAGGCTGTGGATTAAAGTTACAAACAGAAGCGCTTGACATTTCTTTTGGATGGCTTGGATCATAATAAGGTTTCTTGAGAAGATGGTTCAAACTACCATGGGTACCATTGTTTGGTGCTGGCTGAATGCGCAGAAGATCTGTTTTTTTAAAAAAAGTTCAAAGTAGTTTTAAACTGGAAAGCAATGTTATCTTGCAGGAGAGGGAGAAAACAAGCACTCACTGATCATGTTAACAAATTCTGTAATGCAATCACAGGCTGTGTATGCCATTCAGTTCATTGACTTTCCCCTCAGAATTTCCATCATGAATCTTTCTAGAGAGTAAAACAATCCCTGCAGTCGAGCTACAGAAAGTTCCATGAACGATTTCTTTTCCTCTAGAGAAAAGCACCAGTGACTCTTACTTCAGACAGAGAGAATATTTTCAAGTTTTTTTTCTTTTTTAAAAAATAAAAACAATGCAAAATGTTTTACAGAGATATCCCTTTTGGTGGCTCCTGTGGATTGCCATCAAATGCATCTCTCCTACAACAACTGGACTCTACCTGGTTCCTTCTATACATTCTTCTATACTTTATACACAAATTCAGCCTTGGGAACCAAGAATGTAAGTTGTTAAGACTACTTCACACTATTTTAAGAATAGATAATTTTTAGTCTCTGTCACATTCAATTAACATAGACCAGTGGCAAGATTAAGAAAGAGAACTGTCAGCATTTGTATGTCTGAATTCGTAAAACTAAAGATGAACTTGCTACTTACCCATTGCCTTGCCTAGATAAATAATGTGTTAATGTGGTAGTCTGAGGCAAGCATGCAGGCAAAAACAGTAGGTTAGATTCCCTAAAACTAATTCCTTGGGGTTTTTTAGCACTGACTATCCAAATATGTCTGTCAAATAGGACTTTGTTACCATCTATTTATGCCAGAAGTATAGGAAGTTGTCCCTGTAATTATTAGAAAATACTTGAAGTGTTATCCAAATAAGACTTTGTTACCATCTACTTATGCTAGAAGCATAAAAAGTTCTCCCTGGGATTATAAGAAAATACTTGAGGTATTAGTTGTGTTTTCCCGCTTTGAAATGTTGGAAGCATAATTTTACTTACCTCAAATTTATTAAGTTGTATTACCATATAATAACTAACAGAAAAACAAATCTCCCGATACCAAGATACCTAATGTTTATCATTACTAGAAATATCAAAAATTCACTCTTATAGTTGAATAATTCTAGGAAATAATTATCACCTTTTCTATTTTCTGTCTTCCTAGAGGAGAAAAATCCACCTCTAAAATTTCATTTATCACCAGTCTCACAACACATATTTTAAAAACTATATTCACATTTTGTCATTAAATTTATAAAGAAGTACTTACCACACATTAAGTTATAGACTTCAATATTTTCAAATGGCTCAATTTCAGTCTTCTCTTTAAAACTGGGTCCATGTGCCACAAAGATAGCCTAGGAGGTAACAGTCACACTATTACATTAAGACTTTGTTTTTAGATGCCATCAACTCAAAAATAAGCTGGAAGAGACACAATATTCTTTCTGTCACAGTTTTCCTATTTGTCTAAGGCCTCTGTATGGATTTCTTTTCAGATAAGATATTGCTTTTTAACCATTTCTGTTATTTGTACCAGTCTTAATGAAATATAATCTATGTATTTATTTCTCTGTCTACCTGTTCCATAGTACCCCAAACCAGCAGATCAGGGAAATAGAGTGATCAAACAATGTCAGAAGTATTCTACGATATCTAGACAATATAAATTAGAAATTCACCATATTACATCACATGTTATTTTCATATTGCTTTCAGATCATTGCTCAAATATGTTACTATATAGCATAAAACACTGAATTTTCTAAAGTGTTAATTTTCACATAACTTATGTTAACCTACAACTTCTTTATATATCTCCCCTTTACTGTTAAAATGAAGCGATGTAAATATTATTGTTTATATCTAATCAATTAATATCAATTATTTATAGCAGATCTAGTTCATTTCAGATTGTAAATACTGGAAGTACTAAAGCAGAAATAAACAATTATTCTCTGGTACCCAGAATATATATATATATATTATATTATATAATTGTATAATATTATACAATTATTCTCTGGTACCCAGAATATATATATATATTATCTTGAAATATCTATATAAATATATATAAGATATATATATATAAGATAATCAAAAATATTAGCAATGCAGGCTTTCATGCAGTCATTATCAAGTAGGATTATAATTTAATAAAAGCTCTCTGTCTCCAGAGATTTTTCAAATATTTACAAAGAGGTATAATTCAACATGTGACAATGTTAAAGAGCAGAATATCTATAATGAGCCTAACACATTTTTTTTCTATTTGGAATGGGATATGTGTATGTTGGTGGTGGGCTGAGTGGGTGGGGGATGCATATGGATTGTGGGATGGGGTGGGTAGGAGTAAGACAAATGGAACAAGGTTAAGATCATCAGGTGCAAGAATACTGAAGCTTTACTGAGGAGAGAATACTGAGTAATTTTACTCACAGGTTCTTATAAATGGTTTCTTCCCTGAGCTTCCACATAATTCTGGTTTCCTTCCATTTGCATGGGTTCTACTTCTAGATTTGTTTCTAGTAACTCTTTTTCTCTCAGAAATTTAAACAGAAATACTTAGGGCTTAGTATTCAGTTCTTATCTCTACCTACACTCAATCCCTGAGGAATTTAGTCATAAACTTTCTAAATAATTTACATTCCAAAATCTGAGTTTATCTTTAAAGTAACTCTTTAATTACCTAAATAACATCTCTGCTTGTATATCCGATAAATATTTTAAATTTCACAGGTGAAGTGAGCTTTTCCTTCCAATCAACTTCAGCCTCAGGCTAACATTTTTTCCAACAGTGAATGAAGGCTCTCTTGCCCGCAATGTGCAAGGCATGTAGTCCCACCTTAATAAGGTCTTTGCTTTGGTTGTTTCTTCTGCGTGAGACACATATTCCTTGAATATCTGAAAGTTTATTTCTTTCACCTTCTGCTAGTCTTCTGTTCATTGGCATCTCAATAAATCTTATCCTCTCAATCCTATCCAAAGAGGCATAAAGTTCCCATGACACTGCAAAAACACCCCAATTTCTACCTATTATTGCCTTTCTTTTTCTGATGTCCCATAGAATTTATTCTTAAACATGCCAAGGAATGTATTCCTATGAAATGTCAATTGTCAGTATCCTCATGTTAGAATGAAAGCTTCATAAGGATGGGGACCTTTATCTGTTTTGTTCAGCTACATTCAGAACTTCTGAGTAGTGTCTATCACAGAGTGAATGCTCATATTTATTGATAAATATTTATCAAATTACATACCATACATTTATCAAAATAATATTAAATATATATTCATTGATAAATATCAAATTAAATAGGAAATAGTTAGCAAAGACATTTAAAAAAAAAACAAAAAACGTTACCTCCATGCTCTTAAACTCATTGTCATAACCATGGTTGCCTCCTCCACAGAATCTATTTCCTCTAGACCTAAAAAGAAATAACATTATTACACTGTGGCTAATATATTGATGTGATACTGTATTGTAAATTGTATTGTATCTAGCTTCTACCTTTATGTAAATGCATTTTTCGGTAAACAACAAAATAAGTAAGTCATTTTCATGCTCAGGAGCATAGCCAGATGAACAAATAGAATGGAAAGAGAGAAGGAAAGAGAATTCCAGGATTTATACCTACAATTTAAAAGTCTCTAAACCTTAGATATTGACAAAAGGATAACAACAAAGGTACAGATTTTTAAAAATAATTCATAATAAAAAGAAATTGTTTTCAATTTGTTCTGTCCTTTTACACATGTTTGCACAATCAAGAAATAATTTAAGCAAAACTGAGGCTATCAGAGAATGAGGGCAAAGGGGTACAGAACAATGGGGTACAAAACATAGCCCAGGGGACTATGAGGAGTGGATACTGGTGCATTTGTAATGGGCTTGCGGTGATAACATACATTTAAAGAGGTGTGATCCTACACCACTAAATATGTAGAGTGTTTGTAAACTAATATTACCTCAATAAAAATTTAACCTTAAAAAAGAATAGTTTGAGTAATAAATTACCTATTTAAGTGTTTCAGCTTAAATAGCATAAAAATATGAATAAAAAATACTCAGAGAAAGTTATTTATAATACTTGGTAAGAGCACTTAGTGAATTCAGCTTTTGCTTTTCACTCTTGATTCTTTGTTACCTAGGCTGTTGATCTTCAACTCAAATGACTTGCCAAATTTAATTAACTTGTTCTTTTCCTTTTTGTCATAGTACATTAATCTTTGAATTAACAATAAATAAACTGAGATTGTTTTCTAAGCAGCCAAGATTCAAATTAGGTTCCTAAAGGATAAAAAAAAATCCCTATTTTCAAAACTGGTCTTAAAATTTTTCTCTTTTGCTTCCCTACTCCCCAGGCCTCCCTTCTCAGAACACACAATGTTTTTACATTGTAGGTTCAACTAAGAGCAGGACCTTAGTGTCTTAAAAAGTCAACTTTTGAAAAAAAATTCACAGTTGACTCTCAGCTTAAATGAAAATAAATCACAAAATAAAAAAAAAAGTAAAAACCCAAAGCAATGAACAGAGAGAGGAAAGGAGAGGCTAAGTACTGCATGGAATGGGGAAAGCAGAGAAAGTCTGCTTCCTCTGCTTTTTAAGGGAGATTAAATTCAATTCCATAAGGAATCATTCAATTAACCGATTTAGCTAGTTCTAACATAATTGTTGGCATAAGGTAAAAGCTGTTTACAATATTTATATCTTTGTTGCACAGATATTTGGTTTCTCAATATTATGAGAACTATTTGACTAAAGACAATTTTATTTCTGTGTGGGAGGTTAAAGTATTCACTAATTGAAGAACAAATGGGTTTTTAAAACTAAATCAATGGTAATTGTTTTAATTGATATTCTATTGCTCTTGTTTTTCAGAAAAATCTAGTTTTTTAAAAATGCTTTGAACTCTTAGTTCAAATGAATTAGAAGACTTTAGCAGCATTTGTTTGGAAGCAAAATATAAAGCATATAATTTGAAAAAAAACTCTACTTTTTATTGCTCCCAAGTGAAAATTTCAGAAATTTGCTCTTATAACTGTTCAAGTTTTCCGACTCTTAATCCAGCTCTGAAAATTACATATGGGAAAATAGAAGCTGGTATTTGGAAAAGATGAGTGAATCTTTTCATTGTAATTTAGCTCAACTTTCATGAGTTATATGAAGTCTTTTGGAACAAATTCTCTTTTATTTTGTCCATGTGTAATTAATAAAATTGAATCAATGTTGGATTTCCCTGTCACAGTGGGGGATGACACATCTGAGGGATGAAAAGACATCTTTTCTGGTGCCAATCAGATGGCAGGTCTCATCTATCTGTATTATCTTTCCATTTTCCTTTAGTTTTCTCTGCTACTGCCACTATTGTAAGCTAGATCATCTTTACCTCTGACCTGAACAAATTTTCTAATTGGTTATCTTCACTGTTTCTGTCTCTTCTCTGTCTCCTCTTGCTCTTGCTTTCTCTTCTCTCCCCCCCCCCACACGTACATACACACACACATACATGCACACACCCCTAATTATATTTAACACTATAACTACTGAAAATAGAAACACATGTTTTAATAAGAACAAGTGTAGGACAGATTATGATGAACTAGTATTATCCTCGAAAATTTGGGTTCTAAGTTCACTATAGATATTTTCTTTATAATGTGCTGCCTGTCTGTAGCTTTACCATCCTACACATCCTTCCTTGGGAACTTCATAAAGCTAAAAAATGAGTCACACACAACCTTCTCACTGGCTTCCCTGACACTCACTTTGTTCACCCTCCCCCTTCAGCAATTGTAGTGAATGCTCTGAAAATCAAATCCCACTGCATTCACTTCCAGTCACCTTGTGTCTACTGATGGTCTGGCCTCCTACTTTCTTCATGGCTAAAGTCATACTCCATAGTCATGAAAATAAGGTGCTTCATGCAGTGGACAGCTTCATTTACCCAGTGCCCGAGGATTACAGAATTATTTGTAATTACTGGAATATGGTTTATCTTTCTAGAAACCTGATTTTTTTCTACCCTTCCTTGACCCAGAGCTGCTACTGGCTTTAAAAGGGTGCCCCACTTACTCTGGGAAATACATTTGGAGAAAGCAGCCCTAAGAAGATACAGTCTAGCAAAGCTCAATGTTTGACAAGCAGATTGGGATCTTCCTGCAAAGAAAGAGGGGGGCTCTTCTTCTGTAGACACAATCACTTTGAGGGCTAGGTTACATTTCTTTTCCACTCATCTTTGTTCAGTGCCTCCGAACAATGTACAAGTTGCACAAATATATTTAAATATGTTTAAATATATAAGGACCTACTGTATGGGACTGCATCTACCGTTAATTCATCCAAATCTTCAAAGCCCAGAGTAGGAAGCACACCTACCAGGAAGCATTTTCCAACAAGGGCACCTGGGAAGTACAATCCCTCTTCAATTGCTTGAAACTTGTACTTGGTTCTAGTGTAGCAGTTGCTAAATCTGATGATAATTGTTGTCTACCTCCCTTCCTGGGTGAAAATTCTGCTATGTCTGCTTTCTTCAATGCTGAAAAAGGGGCTTGGCATGTATTTGTCAGTTTCCAATCATCAAACAAAAAGCTATTACTCGTGTCTTCTAAAAGGGCAACTTTGCGATACTTTTGGGTCATACAGTTAAGTTTCCTCAAACTGATAAAATCTAACATGTTTTAACAAAATAAAGATTATGATGATGATGATAATGCTAAAAACGGATCTACAGTAAAGGATGACATTTGCTATATTAATAAGGAAATCTATTTAGTTACATTGAATATTATTACAAAAGACAACATTCTTTAACTTAGAAAACAGGTAATCTGAGACTTGTTCAGTGTTGGAGACAAACCCAAGATTTCATCAGATAAATGCCTTAGTTATTGTGGTTAAGACTGTAGTTCACATTTCCCTTTTAAGTATATTAATTTACTTTGTACACTAATAAAGTAAATAAAACTAGGATAATCTAAACTTACAGATAAGGAAAAGAGAGTCTGGAGATAATAACTTCTTCAAATTCCCAGAACAAACTAGGAAGTTAGGTCTTAAACTTACAGACTGCTGCTTGTTTGAAATCTCAATGTTAGCTGTTAAAAGAACAAAGCTCATACTATCAGCCTGGGCGCTAACATATGAGGACAGGATCCTATATAACCCATATGTCACACTGTCAGATGGATGGGCACTTGCTCTCTTGGTACCAGGGGTTTCTTAACTTCTTTAATCTCTTAACAGTAAATACTCTTAATGAGTAAGTATTTGGAGACTTTATCCATATTTGGACCTACATTTATTTACTAAAAATCTTTATTACTAAAATCTTACATACTTAATATTAGTAAAATTTAATTTTGTCCACACATTTTATTCTGTCCCACATGAAGGCTGTGAAAAGTTAGTCCTAAGAAGCAAGGCCACTGCCACCTAGTGGTGTGATGTGAGGCTGCACATATCCTTGAACTGTTACCTTGTAAAACAAGCTCTGCTAAATCTCTAGGTCTTCATCCTCCACACATTCAGACTACAGCCCTACACCCTCATCTTCTCTTCTTTCTAGACATAATTTTCAACCTCTGGATTCCATTGTCTCTTCTATATTCCTAGTAATAGACATATAACAAAGGCCAGAAAACATATAGAAAAAATGAGCAAACTGAAACAAAGGGACAAAACCCTTAAACTACCAAAAAATGACATTTATACATGTACTAGCTTATTATTAGTCTCCCCATTCGACAAGGGGTCAAATTTGTATCCAAAATGCCTAGAACAGGGTCTGGCACAGACATAGGAAGCATCAATAAGATTTTATTGAATTAATGAATTAATTTGTTATTTGGAGATAGAGTAATTCAGAATGTTTTTTATTTGCTTTTAAACACATATTTTGCAAATGCTTGATGACTGAAATGAATTAAAATTTGTAAGAAAAAAGAAATAAATGCTACACCTAATTGGATAGCTTGATCTTATAGCTACAAACTCTCTTTTATAAAAACTGCAAAGATGGCAAAAACCTTGAGCCATCTAAGCCAACTGATATCGCCTTTATATATTTTCAACCTAAAAGAGACCACAGTGGGGTTAAGAATCTGCTGATAGGAACAGTCTCTGAAACATTTTAGCTTCTTCCTTCTCGTGTATACTGTGATAATTAGTATGCTAAGACTGTACTCTAGTAAGAGTCATTTTGAATATAGAAGTGCTAACATGTAGATTAAGATAAAAAAAATCAGTGCTTGGGAAAATTGGTGTGATCACAATAGTGAAGCAAAGTGAAGTAAACTTATTAAAAGATGGTGATTATAAGGATTATGAAACAAGTAATAGACACGAACCTCACAGCCAGCCACTGTCGATCCACCATAAGATGAACTTTGTCAATTCTGATATGGTTGGCATAGTGTAGCCGTTTTGGCAAATCAGGAGTCAAATAGGGTTTGAAATGTTGGTCAGGTTTTCGGCACTGGAAACAGGTAAATTATTTATTCATGGAACTTTTAAAATATGCAAAATAATTCAACAATTTCATCTCCCAAAACAATTGTTAAGCACCTTTTGAGAGGATTTAAGTTTGGGTAATGAGACAGGAATAATAACCCTATTGTAAATGTGGTCACATACCTTGATCATACTAATATCGTTACAATAATGTTTATGTCTTCAATTTAAAATGATTTAAATTCTAATTTGGCATTTGTTGTTTTAAGTATGTGTTACTATATATGTCACTGTAAATCTTTTTTGGACAGAAAATAGAGATAAATCTCACTTTACAGTGGCAATTACAACTTTGAGTTTCAATTGTATATTAAAAATATGTAACATATTAGTAGGTATGAGTAAAAATACAAAAGACAGATTAATAACACCAAAAATATCTTCAAAATTATCTCAGTTGAATCATGAAATAATCTACATTATCTTAATTTTCAAATTAATTTTTGAAACTAGTACAGTCTATGTATTTGTGAGATATTAATGCAGTTCTGTAAGATTTTGTTTCTCTAACACTGCTGTAAGTAGGAAACATATTTCAAAGTTGTGTAAAAATGCAAATCACAATAGTATCTATTCATGTTGGAAAATGAGAAAATAATTTCTCCAAATTCAGTTCAATACAGACCCAGAAAACTGCATGACATGGAATATTTCCCTGAGGATAATGGACTACTTGGTGAATGGGCAATTAATTTTGCTGGTTCTGTAGTTCTAGTTTGTGCCCATATCTATGATGCTGTGTGAATTTGTGGTACCCAACCCCTTCACACCACTGATTTTTATTATAGGTTTGTTTTTCTTCATCTTACCAACAGGACTTCAGTTATATGAATTATGAGATGATGGGGGAAAAAGAAAAATAATGTGTGGATTTAGAGTAGAGAGCGCTGAGAATTCTCAATTAACTATCCAATAAGCATGAACACTTTTCACCAGTAGGGGGCGAGATTGTCTATCATGTTTACTAGAGATCAGAATATTAGAAGGTATGAAAGAAAAAAGAAAACACATGAGATAGATACCATCTCACACCAGTAAGAATGGCCCTTATTAAAAAGATGGGCAGCAACAAATGTTGGTGTAGTTGTGGAGAGAAAGGAACACTTTTACACTGCTGGTAGGAATGTAAACTGGTTGAGCCCCTTAGAGGACCATTAAACTACTGAAAATGGCACTACCATTCCATACAGCAATCCCACTTCTAGAAATCTACCCAAAGGATACAAAAACACTAATTCAAAAGGACACCTGTACTCGGGTGTTTATCGCAGCACTATTTACAATAGTCAAGAGTATGGAAACAACCCAAATGCCCCAGAACAGACAAATGGGACAGAAAACTGTGGATATGTACATGATGGAATAATATTCAGCAATCAAAAAAGACAAATTTATGTCATTCATAGCACTATGGATGGAGCTAGAAGGAAGCATGTTAACAGAAATAAGCTAGAAAGAAAAAGAAAGACTGTATAGTCTCACTTCTATGAGGGCTATAGAGAAAACAAATGAAGACACAAGAAAATTTAAAACTGTTAACAGAACTGAAGCATGGAGCAAGAGAGGGGGCGGAGGGTAAAATCTGGGGAGGAGTGGGCACAAGAGATTAAGATGGTTCATGGGTGATAAGGTTGTGAGAGAACCTTGGAGTAGACAATAATATGAAATATATATATGTGCAATCAATTTTAAAAAAATAAGATTAAAAGAAAGGAAGGAGGGAAAGAAGGTAGAAAGGAAGGATGGAAGGAAGGAAGGAAGGAAGGAAGGAAGGAAGGAAGGAAGGAAGGAAGGAAGGAAGGAAGGAAGGAAGGAAGGAAGGAAAAAGAGGAGTGGCTACTGTGAAAAGATTTCTGCAAAACTGTGTTTTCTATTTCAAACTTGCAGTAAGTCACAGATTAGTATTATTGTTCTTTACCCAGTGTTTAATTATATTTAATCATTAATATTTTTCTCCTAATGGTGTTTAATATTGTTGCATATCATCTACATTTAAATAAAATTACCCATGTAACAAACACATGAATTCTATATAGTAGATGCATATTTGGGAATCTACTAAATATAGAACTATTAAACCACCACATAAGAATATCTCTTGTCTACCTAGGAGTAGTGAATACTACCTGGAGAGATCCAGATTGCTTTAAGCTATCTGGAATTTGTTCTGCTCATTTACTTACAGTCTGGGATGTAGGAACTGCAGAAGTTGTAGAAATTATATTTGAGTATAAAGACATGATTTTTTCTAGTGAAAAATGCTGTAAAAGCTTTTGATTCACTATTCCCTAATCTTGACTCACACAAAAACCATGAAAGGCAATGCTGTCTAGAGCTCAGTAGCACCATCCATTTGATTGAACCATCAGCTTAATGAAAATTAAGAGTGAATGCCACTATCTGCCCAAGTGAATTTCCTGTTAAGGTATCAACTCCAAAATTAAAACTAGTAAAAGCAAATAATACTGTGGGTTTTTAAAAAATTACTAGCAGCTTAAATGTAGAAATACAAAATATAAATTCCTTGAAGTCCCAAAAAGCCCATGATATTAACCTAAATGTACATATTAGGAGTACTTACACTGAGGTTTCTAACAATTTCTTCAGAATTAACTGTTTCAAAAGAAAAAAAATCATATTACAATTGATAGTTGACAAAAGCAAAAATGCGATCAACTCAGTTGAATTTGACACACTTAGGAGTAACTATGATCTGGTGAAATTGAAAAAAAATTTTGGCAAAGAATTATTTTATCATTTAAGTATGAAATAGTACTTTAGCCTAACAATATTTGATGTTACCATAGACTTTATATACTGACTATGCTTAAAAATAGGAATTTGTCATTTGCTTCAATGTTCTCTTTTCAAGAAGAAAAGGGATCTGCTCATCCCAACAGCCTTACAATCAAGGAGCTAAGATTACCTCGCTTTCTTTCACTTTCAGTTTTACCTTTTTCCCCCTATAAAGACATCTTCATACTTACAGGTATAAAAATCAGCAGGTATATTACGAGATCTGATGCGGGGAGCTGGCCCTTCATACATGTAGAAATTTATTTGGGAAAAGTAATCAGTCATGTATTCCATCTTGTCACAATAAGTCTGTTCCATTCCTGTACAAAATAGAGATAGAAAAATCCACTGAATGTAGTTAAATGGTAACAATTTGTTATCTTTGATCATGTCAAGAAGATGTTTCTATGGTACAGATCTTGAACTAACTTTCACTGAGAACCTATACAATTGACCTTATTACTTTACTCTCAAGAACAGATCTTAAAAAATTCTGGCAGTAGAAGAGGAGTATTATAAGAGAAGAATAGACAGGAACTGTAAACAGATAATTTTTTCAATGTAGATCAATTAAACTATTTCAAAGAAGAAAACCCTCTTTCAGAAGTTAATTAGATCTTTATAATGCCTAATTTGCATGTAAGGCAGCATGATATACCTTTAAATAAAAAAGACACAAATACATTAAGAGAAAAAGCACTAAAGAATACTTGTTTTTCATAAGTGTACTAAATTGATGTAAACAGCCTATACCCTAAGAAATACTTTTTATTTCAAGCTATGTCAAACTACATCTAAGTTTATATTTAACATTTTATTTAATTTTTATTTTCTTTACATTTTATAATTTCTTTCTAGAAAATATACATTAAAATATTTCCTATAATATTAAAATAATAGGTCAAAGTGTTAGACCATTTTAGAAAATTTTTTTCTAAAACCATTTTAGAAACTTATTTTAAATTACTATGTTTTTCATTATCTTGATAGCCTAACATAAAAGTTCTGCAAGATATGAAATGTATATATATAAACTATTTGATTAAAAAAAAATTAAAAAAAAAAGAAAATTTAAGGGGAATTTTTAGATTTTCCAGTTTGATGGAAAAAGACCCATTTTCCAGCTGGCAGTTAACTGAAGCAAAAATAAATAAACAAACAAACAAATGAATTAAATAAATAAATAAATAAATAAATAAATAAATAAATAAATAAAAGTTCTGCAGATATACTTGTTGAGAGCTGAGTGCAGGGTACAAAGAAAGGACTGAAGAGAGAGATTGCTTAACGTTGAGCTAAGGATTGACTGGAGGCAATGGACCAGATGATTGTTTGGTCAGCGGGTTCTTTCACATTACCATAGGAGCTGGTTTGTCTTTTTTGCTCCCTTTTGTGTGAGCTTTTTGAAAAGTGAGCTTTTATGGGGGCATGTCCTTGTGGACCTCTGTCTGAAAAGATGTGAATCCTTAATAGTATAAGCTTTAGCAAATAGATGTCACTCATGTCCCAAAATTTAGAAAGTTAAAGTTTGTACATGTCTCTGTTAATACTTTCTCCAGTCATATTTGCCTCTGTTCGCACCGGTGAGATGGCCTCTGATGTCATTAAACATTTGTGGAAGGCATTTGCCTATATAAAAGTCCCACAAAAAGTAAAAACAAACAACAGGCCAGCATATACCAGCTGTGTTGTGTCTCAATTCCTCCAGCTATGAAATATTCAGCATGCCACAAGCATCCCTTACAACCCCCCAAAACAAGCGATTGTAAAACGAGCTAATCCAACCCTTAAGAGACAACGCTTTATTAAACAAAGAAAGGGCTAAATACAGAGAATAGAGCACAATTTACGATGAATTTTAAAGGAAGGCAAAAATGGCGAAGGTGTAATAAAACTGATTAACAGGTTAACTTTATCGGTTCTTGTGAGGTAATTGGGGGCAGGGGGATCACTCATAAATTGGGTTTTTTCTTTTTAAGGAATGTTTCCTTAGGTAAACATTGGAGGTTTGGGATGCTTATCGTTCTTCAGAGGTTTTTATGTCTATTCCGTCTCCAGTTTTCCAGGGACAGATAAGGTAATAAAATGAGCTGTTCCTCGTTTCACAGCATGAGCCCAGTTTGGTCTGTGATAGCATGCGTCAATATTCATTTTCCTTTTCTTACCCCATGCCAGGTTCCTTTAAAGTCATTGGATGTCTTGAGGGAGATGGTTTTGACCACCCCAGCTAAAAAGCGGTCCATTTCTGCTTTAGGCACTTCTCAACAGTCATTTTTAGCAAAGTTCTCGGCATTGAATAGGTGCTTGAAAAATACTTGTTGTATGAATGAGTATCGCATGCCTTCAAATAACCCAGTTATGTCAACATCTTTCAAATCCTCATGAGATAAAAACAATCTCAGCCCACAATGAATAAAACAGCATTATCAACATCACTCAAGGTCTATTTATTGACTTAATTAAAGTGTGGCTTCCAAGAATCTAGCTAAGATTTTGAATGAGATCTTATTGTACTTATAAAACTGTGCAGTAGTGTGGTATGGTGGATATTCCTCTTTAACGCTCACGTTAATGAAATGGAGACTTAGCCTCAAGTAGACAAATGTGAAAAAAAAAGTCAAAAAAAAATTACACAGTACTTTGCCATTATAGTAGCTGTAGTCAATCTGTAAAAATAAATCACCATTGAAAAGAAATCCTCAAAAAGCACTTTTTATGGTTAAATGTCAACCTAACTACATCCCTGATATATATTGCTCAGGCTATTTTTATAGAAAATTAGGTACATGGATAGATTTTCAAAATAAATACTAGAATAATTAAACTAGGAATATTAATCCTCTATCATGACTGCTTTCCACAAAACTCGCTGTTTGCTCATACAATAGCTTGTAGATCTAGAAGTACAGACTTTAAAATAAAATACCATCATTATTTTTGTATATTCCTTAAAGCTATAAAATATAATCACTATTAAAATATGACTAAGAAAACAGCATACCATGGTCAGCCAAAAGTATTATGTTGACACAATTGTGTAAGTTACGCTGTTTCAGGCCTTCCATCAACATCCCGAAAGTCTTGTCTACAGACTGTAAGGCTTGAATTACCTAAGAAAAAAATTGGAGTTATCATTGTCTTCATGAATTAAGCTTTAATTAACCATTATCAAATGGAATAAAAGTGAAGAATGCTGCCTTTTTGGAAGTTATTGGGATTTGAAATAGACCATCAGAGCCTAGCACCCACACTTTACCCACATTTACCAAATTTATCACCCACCCTTTCTAAATACCAACTCCTTAAATTTCTGTAAACACAAAAAAATTAATCCATCTTCCCTACTAGATAATATTATGGGGGGTGGGGGGAATTCAACCTCAACACTGTTCCATTGCAAAGATTCCCATAATAATGCCCAATGCCGAAGAGGAAAAGCCATAGCTGTCTCTGTGGGAATCTAAATATTTACACATAGCCTAAAGGATCATGTGACTTTAGGTAATAAGAAACCCTAAAAGGAGCATAGCCTGTAAACTACTCATTCTACTTCTGGGCATTTGTTCTAAACAAACAGAGTACAAATTGAGATTGACATACAAGGATATTCATCACATTACTTATTTATAATTTAAATATACAAATAAATCATGCCACATCTTTAAGAAGGTATAATTGATAGTCATTACTAATGTCTTTTAAAGAAAAATGGCATAAGAACTTGTTCGCAAAACAGTGTTAAAAATAAAAACTTAAAATCCAGCTAGATATCCATACCCATTCATATTGAGTAATCCTGTTTTTAAAAATAAATGTATTTAGCATTTCCTAGGAAAGGCATATGCATGAAAAAACAAAAAGGCATATTAATAATGGTTATTTCTGGTAATTAGAATTTTTTTTTTGAGACTAGGTCGTCCTATTTTTGCCTGTGGAACCGTAGGCTCTCGTTGCCCAGGGTACCACAGACTCAAGCAATCCCCAGCCTCAGCTTCCCAGGTAGCTGAGATTACAGGTGCGCGCCACCATGCCCAGCTATTTTTTTGGAACTAGGTCTCGCTATGGGCCCCAGGCGGGACTCGAACCGCAATCCCTAGTCCCGGCCGCTTCATAGACTGAAGCTTACAAGCACAAGCCACCGTGGCCGGCTAGAATTTATTTTTATCCTGTGATTTATACTTTCATATAACGATGGGGGTACATTCTGAGAAATGTATTAATAAGTGATATTGTCCAAGTATGGAAGTCGTAGAGAGTATATAAACACACCTACTGCACACCTGGGCCATGTGGGATAGTCTTTTGCTTTGAAGCTACAGCTGTACAAGTTACTTTAGTGAATAATGAAGCAACTGTAGTAACACAATGGTATTTGTGTATCTCAAAATATCTAGCTATAAAAAAGGCCCATTGTTAACTAAAATGCTAAGTGTCACATGACTGCATCCTTTTGTGAGTCTAACTCTACACTTTAGCAATAGAGTGTACTGAATTGACTGCAGGTTTAAGTAAAAAACTTAAATGACATAAACTGCCATTATATTTTTTCATTTAAAAGAAACTGCACTAGCAAATGGATTGAGAAAAAAATGTTTCACCTCTCATAACACCAGTAAAACACTGGTTGCTTTTTTGTTTTTTTCTTTTTTGAGAAGAATTTTTCAAGCTAATTTCTGTTAAGGGCTTTAGAGTGTTACTTCATGGAATTCTCACAGCAAGGTTGCCTCATGGTAAGCATCGATAGTGATTTGGAATTTCTTGTTATAGAGACCAGGAAACAAGAAGCTTAAAGCAGTTAAGTAACATGGTCCTGGTTCCATAGTTTAAAAAGAACAGGACTTGACCTCTATCTACTGCAAAATCCATCAACTCCAGCATGCTTTCCTGACCCTCATTCGTAGGGTGACCTTTTACCCTGGCTTGCCTGTGAGAATCACAGTTTCCATCAGTTGTCTTAACATAACTATTTACTTCCACGTAGACACTCTCTCCAAGTGCATAGACACCTCTCCAAGTGCACTCCTCTTTTCCTTTCCAGCACCCTAGCATTCTGCTGCCAAGGGACTCTGCAAAGGTTTTCAACCATCTGTACGTGTGCCTGCCTCTGAGAAGAGCGAGAGTTCCTGGGAAGAGACAGTGCAATACAACTCATCACAAACTCACTTAGCACAGTCACCTCACAAATTAGACACTTCACAGATGGCAATCTACTCCAGACAAAGGGAAGAAAAGACATAAGGGGGAACATGTCAGCAGTTTCTTTGAATAGAAAAGTAATTAAAGCCGGGCAAGGTGACTCGTGCCTGTAAGCTTCAGCCTATGAAGCGGCTGGGGCTAGGGATCGCGGTTCGAGTCCCACTTGGGGCAACACAGCGAGACCTAGTCCCCAAAAATAGCTGGGTGTGGTGGCGTGCGCCTGTAATCCCAGCTACCTGGGAAGCTGAGACTGGGGATGGCTTGAGTCCATGGTACCCTGGGCAATGTGAGCCTGGGGTTCAGGTTAGTGAGACCTAGTCTCAAAAAAAAAAGAAAAGTAATTAAAAGGTATAGAAATGTCTGCAGTTTTGAGGAAAACAGGATGTGACAGAAACCCTTGCTTCTTTCACATGCAATACTGATCATTCACTTTGACAATGGATACAATGGAAACAGCATAATCAATCTGGTATTAAAAATTAACTGATAAGATCTTTAATGAACAATTGTTCTTTGGATCTGGAAGTCCTGATCTGAGAATGAAAACCAAGTTTGCAGAGGACTCACTGTGCTCCTAGGAAGATTTACACACTGTTAACATAATCCATTTTCAAAAGTCACAATTTCTCCTTCCTGCCTTGTTCGCCCTCCACATGCTATCCCCAAAATAAAGTTCTTTGAAGCTCTGAAACTCTTCAACTATATATGAGAGCATTACCAACATTTAAATCATTCTGCTCTTCATTTCAATTTTCTTTTCTGAATTGAATTATTCTTTCCAATTAGTCTTTGGATTCCATCTAAGATGAATAATTTATTTTTCAATTCTCAGTGCTGAATCTGATTACCAGATTAGATCATTATTATTAGATGATTAATTAAAGTGACTCAAGACTGGTCAGGACATTCTGCGCCTAATTCAATTTCAAAACTACAGACTCTTTGGGACAGATTTATTAGAGTTTCAGTTTCACTATACTACAAAGATCTTTTCTATTGCCTCCAGGCTATACAAATCCTACAACTTTACAGCCCCATTTCATACAGCCTTCTCCAGCTATTCCAAGCCATAACAAACTTATCACTTAAATACAGTTTAAGGTCACAATCTTTTAAATTTCTTAAAAAGAAATTTTCGTTGTACATTATTTTCCTTATTGGCACTTTCAACATGTTCTCTGGCTATGAGGTTCTTTCTCTTCTCATAATATCAGTCCATAAGAACTAAAAGGTAGGCCTTAGCAAGAGAAAGAAGGCATAAGTATATATTTAGCATATATATATATGAAACTCATGTCTAGTATAAATTGATATCTTTCAATATAGCAAATGAGTAAAAAAAAACACTAAAATACCTTTTTTACTTTTAGTCATATTAAATTTGAATGAAAGCATGTGATTGATTAAAAGTAACATTAACAATTTCAAAGCCATGAAACTTTACAGTTTCTCCATCCATTTTATTTCTTTTTCTTAAGAAATGTCTTCCTGGCCAGACATGGTGGCTCATGCCTGTAGGTGGCAGCCTAGGAAGCCATGGCTGGGGCCAGGGATCGTGGTTCAAGTCCCGCCGGAGGCACATAGCAAGACCAAGTCCCCCCAAAAAATAGATGGGCATGGTGGTGTGCGCATGTAATCCCAGCTACCTGGGAAGCTGAGGCTGGGGATTGCTTGAGTCTGTGGTACCCCGGGCAACGTGAGCCTGCAGTTCCACGGGCAAAAATAGGGAGGCCTAGTCTCAAAAGAAAAAAAAAAAAAA
>PVHY01000506.1:0-39270 GCA_004024945.1 Uropsilus gracilis | reverse complement strand
GATAATTTCCCCCAAGTTTTCCCCTTCAGTGATCTTATTTTACATGAAATCACTGGCAGCTTATAATAAAAACCTGAAAAATCATCCTTGATCTCCCACCTTGTCAACCCTCTCATCCCATCATGCCAAATCTATTTCCTAAATAAAATTCAAATACACCTTCTATCTATGATCATAGGTATTATTCTAATCAAGTCATTGTGATCTCTTTACTGGAATGTTGCAAAAGCTTATCTATCTATCTATCTATCTATCTATCTATCTATCTATCTATCTATCTATCTATCTATCTATCTATCTATCTATCTATCTATCATTTATCTACCCATCCATGAGTTTCCTTTGCTTTTTCATACTCATTTATCATAATACAATAAAATTCATTAAATATACACAGGCCTGATGATGTCACTTCCTGGATTTAATGCCTCAGTATTTTTTTTATGAATATATGGACCCTGTGTATGTGGTGTAGCTTCTCTAACCTTCTTCTTGGCTCTCTCCCATGGCTCACAATGCACCAGACTTTGGTGGGAGATAAAACACAGTGATTCAAATAGTACCAGTATAGAGCTGCACATAGTAAGTGTTAGTTGCTATTATTATTCTTACCATTATCATGTTATCTATTTATCTAGTCATCTCTTCCTCTGTTTGTTCATTCATTCATTCTATGTGTTTCTCTAAAGAGCTCAACTTATTTAATCAAACCTTTGGTTAACTTCTTTTCTCTTGATATTAAGAGAAGAATAATCAGTATTCTACATACCACATCCAATCCTAGAACAGGTGAGGATCTCTTTAAGACCTCACAGATTATTCTGAACTTTTCTTTTGGAGCACTTTTTAAAATTATACTTAATATTTATTTGGGTGCTAAACTAGAGTACTGAAAAAAAGGAAAAAGTTACAGTGCCTAATTTTAAATTAACTGTAGGCATTAGATAAATGCAGACTATAGTGTATATGCTCAAGTAATAATCCTATCAAATATGGATAACAAAATACAAAAGTGATGAACTGCTTTAGATTTTTACTAAGCCAGACAACATCAAAGCAGCTTAACTGAATGTTAAATTCTGTGATGCAGTTAAAAATGGTGTTAGAATACCAAGAAACACTAAAGGGTAAAAAGTGATGAGACTTGAGTAGGCCTTGTATCAGGAATCATTTTGGTTTCATGGGAATGAAGAGCATTTCTGATAAGCAACAAAATCATGCTATTAGCATAAATACGTCTTACTTCAACTAAGGATGATTATGCTCTGATTTCCTAAATGAAGACCATGTTTTACAACTGAGGGTACTCTATTCCTGTTGAGGACAACTGCTTTGCAACTGAGAAAAAGTACATTGCCACTGAAGATAATTATATTACAATTGTTATGTGAGTTTTCATGGAGTAGACAGATGCCTTATTCATGAGGACATTCTAAGATTTACATTATTTATGTCCACAACAAAATAGACATCAGAGCAATTGAGAAGAAATGACTTTTTTTCTAAAGTAATATGTAAGGACTATATTTCTGAAGTGAAAAACTGACATAATGGTTTAGATTATGAAGAAATTAATGTTTAGAAGTCTATTTCAGTTATAAGGAGACCCCAGTAGGAGAATAGTTCTGCCCGAGAAAATGACACATTAAGTCCAATTGTAAAGAATTTGTAAATGAAACTGTACAGGAACAGACAATTGGGTGTTCCAGGACTATAAGACTGAGAAGCAGCATCATGTGACAGTCATCAGAATGGATGGGACAATCATTGTGACTGAGCAGGCACAGAATCCAGTGACCACACTGGTCTGGAAAAAAAAGGGACAATCTCTAAACTATAAAAAGTTTCAAAATCAAGGAGTCCAGAGAACAACTACACACACCTGTCCCACAGGAGGCTCCTGTTTGTTCTACCTGGCTACCTGCCTCACAGTTACTCCTGGAGAGCTGAGCATTCCGGTCTGCTATGTTCTAAGAGCACAGGTCCTTACTGGGGAAAAGGACATTGTTCCAAAACAGGAAAAAAATAAGACCAGTGGACCAAACACCAATCTACTACTTGCAATGAGAGAGGAAATGGGGCAGCAGGGTAGTGTTATATGGTTGCATTATTGATGGGAGGACTTTACCTAGGGGAAGCAATGATTATATGAAGATGACTGATGTTGTAAAAAAATTTACAAAAAAAAGAAAGAACCGGGAAAATTGGTTTGATGTCCCTTCCATTTTGAGACTTTCCCCACCTCCCCAGGAATAATTTTCCTTTTTTTTTTTTTTTTAACTTACTGCAGCACTGACTGGTCCAGCATCATGTCCTGCAGAATCAGGCTGTTCCACATAGATGGTATAAAAATTAGGTCTAGGGTAAAATTAAAACAGAAAAACATTATTGATTTGGAATAAACCTACAGGCTGGAATGGGAAGTTTTGTAGGACTAGAACTTTGTGGAAGTTTCTTTCTCTTTTTGTCTGGTTTCCTCTTCACCCTAGTCCAATGGTCCTACTGAGCCCAACAGGGATAGTCTCCCAACAGGATTTAAATAAGTTCTTTCAGGATATTCTAACTCAGTGATGAAAATTTTACTCCTTCTTACTATTAAGACCTCTCTTGGAGAGCCTCAGCTATTAGATTTTCAGGTTTCTGACTCTTAGCTGACTTCAGTTTGCTACTCTAGTCTTTCCTTCTTCTGCTCTATTCCAGAATATTCTGACACCATTCTGTGGTCATGTGCTTACTCTGGGACTTTGAATCCTTGAATCAGTTCTCTTGAATTTCATATTCCCTTATAATCTGCTCTTGCTACATATCTGGTTCTGTGATATTTGCCTCTGTGTTCTGGTGCCAACTCTATTTCTATTGCTCCATAGTGTCAACCATGTTCTCAGGCGTAAAATGTCAACTACCCTCAGGAATAATTCTTGAAAAGTGCTCATTAAAAGGAAGTATCATGTTTTTTCCCAAAAATGGTCATTTAAAGTAAAAATAAAATTTAATTTTACACCACAATATCCTATTGACAGTACCTTTCGCCTTGGGGAAGGTCCAACCATTTTAACAATGTAGAGATTCTTTCTTCATATGGTATACTCCTGAAAAGAACAATAAATAATTTTTTTCAATTCATCAAATCAAGAATAATTTAATTATATTTTTAAATAGGAAAGCAAGTTGATTTTCTCAAGATTCCACATGGTATTTGCTAAATGAATGATTAAAATGCTGAAAAGATTCAGTATTACTCAAAGAGATTCTTATTTTTAATATTTATATGGAGATATACTCTCCTACTAGAAATCAAATTACATATTTTATATTTTTCAATAGAGTGTCATAAATGAACTACTTTTCAAGTGATCATTCTGGCTGGTAGATTGAGAACAGATGAGAGGGAACAAGAACAGAAGCAGGAAGACATGTAAAAGGTGACTTCAGTAATAGAGGTAAAAGATGATGATATGTTAAACCAAAGTTAATGCAAGAGTTGATATAAAATTTTCAAACTAAATAATTTTGAATTAGAGTTATGAGCATTTACTAACAGACTGTATGAGGGATGTTAGAGAAGAGATTCAATGATGATGTCAACATTTTTTATCTCAAAACTGGAAAAATGGTATTTCATCAATCTTAAAACCAAAGAATGTCCTAATCATTCTGCCATGATAGGGTCAAATTTATAAGAGCTTCATACTTGTTGTAAAGCATATATTTGGATGGAAAAGAGCCATTGACAGCCACATCTGAACCTGGCCAAAAGTAGGTACCAGCTATTAAACCTTGATACATTGCAGTCAGCCAGATCTGTAAGAAAAGAAAATTTAAGTTAAGTAGAAGTCAAGAGAATAATCAGTTTAGGTAGAAATGGTGCCATTTATAGGAATTAAATTACTAGTAGCAATTTCAAATTCCATGTATTAATTTAAAATTTACTTATGTTATTAAAAGTTTAGCTTTGAAGCAACTGAAAAAATATTCATATAAGGATTAACCTTGAAAATCAAAACTATAGCAAGACTAAGAAAAAAAGATTGTTTTTTCAATTGATAAAATTAAAGGCTCTTTTTCTCTCTTTTAAAAAATTAGAAAACAAAATAAAAGAGAAAGAACAGAACACCCTTGGCACTCTCAACTTTCAGAAATTAGAAAGTTAATGTAAAGCTCAATTTTAGTTTGAGAGAGCAAAAAGTGATCCATTGTCACACTGGAAAAATGGGAGTCACTTTAGTGCCCATGTGGGAGACTACGTACGGGTTGTCCATGCCACCAAACTGGGTCATTTTTCGTCACCGATGAAAGCGAAAAATTCTTGTTGAGTTTTACATCATACATATTATTGTCAATGATGCCATGTGACTCTGGATATAAGCCCTAAAATGATAATTTCAAAAAGATTTAAGATAAATAATGTAAATTATAGAACAACTATACAATAAAAATAGTGATATGATCTATAATTCATGTCTTAGAAAGATGTCACATATCTTTTATTATAAAACCCCTGGATATCTGAACCATATAGAGCTATTATATATATATATATATATATATATATGTATATGTTTGTGTATGTATTTATCTTACATATATTCTAGTTCCACAATAGACTATAGAAGCAAATGAGTGACCAATGGCATTAGGTACATGATTTGTGTTGCTAGTATTAATTTAAATCATGAGTGGTAACTATTGATTAAAGTTCCCTATTTATATAATTAATTGGTCACTGGTAAAATTACAAAATATAGAAAGAAATTCACTTTAAAGAATCTTTTAAGTACCTAGCATCTGGCTAAAGTCACACCAGTCTTTGGAAGAGAATATGCCAAGTTTATATCCATGCTCCCTTGTATTAATCCAATAATTCCCTTGATCCAATGAAAACTATTCAATCAGTCATTCTACACATTTTCATTTAATGCTTATAGTATTCCATGTAATTATAAATGTACTTTTAAGTAGATTTTAGAATTATAATTTCAGAATAATACTAAATATGAGTATAATTCATTAATACCTATATATAATCTTTATTTGAACATAGATATATTTGTCTCTCTATATATATACATGTATATGTATATTTCTGTACACATATATGTATATTTCTGGAGATAGGTATCATGAAATGTATTCTGATTATTTGTGATAGTTATAGTCTGTATAGTCACTGACACTACCAAATTGGTAAATATTAAGCCACTGTCCCTTAGGAGAGTACAGAGTTAGGTTTCTTTGAATTCTAGTCACAGTGTTTTTGTGTATTGACTCATACATGATCTTATTCTGTATGTATAATAGAACATATAAAGTATCAAGTGATTCATCTCCTGGGCATCTATCCAAAGAAGACAAAAATCTAATTCAAAGTGATAGATGCACTCCTATGTTCATTGCAATATTATTTACAATAACCAAGATATGGAAATCACCTAACTGACTATATATGAGTGGATAGTCAGTTATTTCAAAGTATGTGGCATATTTATAGAATGGAATGCTACTCAGCTTTAAAAAAAAAAAAAGATGAAGTTTTGTCATTTGCAACAAGATGGATGGAACTGGAAGGGATTATGTTAAGCAATTCAGAGGGAGAAAGACAAATTCCAGATGATCTCATTCATGTGTGGAATATAAAAAGCAAATCAAAGAAACAGACAAAACTAAGCCAAAACAAACCCTTAAAATATGACTTTAGAGCTGAGACTCCAGAGGGGGATATAAGAGTGGGCAGATGAAAGGAAAGAGGGTCCAATGGCCTAGGGTAGAAAATGACTCAGGCATTGGTGGGGTCTGAACTCAAACCCTTAAATCATACAGTGTTGCAAGCCAACATTCAAAAACAAATTCATATAAAAAACACATAGATAAAATACATAATTTTTTAAACATGGCTGTATACATACATAGCCTATCACTTCCCAAAACTTTCAGCTAATTAAAAATCAGGAGAATGGTGTTTCTCACATCCAAGAAGCTACCTGGCTTATCACAAAGGCGAGCCAGCCTCATGCTGGGACACCCATGCAGTTAACAGTTCACAGCTGGATTAGCCTCATACTAAGGCACTCCCTCCTATGCTGAATGAAGTCATGAATTACATCCGCATGTACTTGTGAAATGTGTGCCATGGGGCTCAGGCAGTCCCTACCTATTCACATCCATTGTGGTTAGTTGGTTGTCTATGGCCTGTTGGTCTTGCCACTGACCTAAACACTTACCGTGACAACAGTGTAATGATTCGGGAAGGTTTTGGTTGGATAGACAGGTCTCAGGTACTTTGAATGAATTCCACATGTTTCTGAAACCAAGTATAGTGATAAATTGTGAATTCCTCCAAAATTTTTTTGTTAACTAAATCAGAACATAAGAATTTTCTAGAAAAAAAGAAAACTAAAGAGTGAATTGAAGATGGAAAGAGTTTAAAATTCTGATGCCCAGGATTCCTCCATCCAAAGAATGTTGGTTTTAGAAAAAGGGTAAGTCAAATCAAGGGTCTGTAAAATGTTTCTGTAAAGAGCTAGGTGCTGAGTATTTTAGGCTTTGTAAGTTCATACACTTTTGCTTGTAACAAGTAAACTCTGCTACTGAAGACTGAAAGCATCTTTGGTAATGCACAAACAAATAAGCATGGCTATGTTTCAATAGAACTTTTTTTAATGAACACTGAAATTTGAATGTCACATATTTTCATGTCATAAAATGTGATTCTTTTCCCCAACCATTTAAGGATATAAAATAATTCTTAGCATGTAGGCAGGCTATAGAAAACCAGGGTTAACCAATTTTGGTTCACAGACCATAGCTTGCTAACTTCTAAATTATACACATTCAGATATGCTTGCTTTTACTGCTCCTCTCTTATGCAGGTATTATAAAAACTTCAATGTAATGTTTGCATCTCAACTAATAGTTTTTATATGTAAAGTATTCAATAAGATGAAAGTTAACACAACCATCTACATAGCTAAAAAGGAATATGACTTGTGTCAAGTAGTAATGTTTACAAAATGTGCTAACTTTACTACTTATTATTTCTGTACAATTATCATTTGTTCAGTGATGTTTTCTGTGACATTTTACACAAAGCATGGCATTAGTTTTGCTTTCAATTGTTCTGTTGTTTTGGGTTTGTACAATAATCCTACTTTAGGAGTCAAAACCACTAGGGTACTTTACTATTTCTTCTGCAGCAGTAAAGTACAAGAAATTTTTTTTTTACTAAAATCTTGTTGACTCTAATTCTAAAAGAAATAAGATTCTATTTGAGCTAAAACAAAAGAAGAAAGTGATTACTACCAAGAAAGTATTGAGCTTGCAGCTGGAAATCATTGTTTTCTTCAATAAGGATAGAGTTGGTCTCCTTCCCAGACCCTAGTTCACTGTTTGTAATACAATCCAGGAATTTCCTCCTAGAAAATCTTCCAGGGTCTTATACTGAGTCTATAACATATATGACTCTGGTAGTTATTGGGAATTGTGAGTATAAGATGAAGAAAAGGGAACATAAAACAATCTGCATTTTTAACAAACACTGCAGGTGATTCTGAAATACAGTTGACGCCTGCTCTAGGACTTGTTTCATAGGTATAATTAACGATTAAAATAATATTTTCATCTTTTTTAGTCAATATCACCAATAAATAATGTTGTCCTCAAGGAAAAATACACTTACTATTTGTTAGAAGTCATAAGAAGAAAATGAGATCTAATGAATGCACTTAAAAATTTAAATGAGTGGAAAGTCATACAATTAACAAAGACATAAAATCAGTATCTGCTTTTGTTTCCTTGAAACATGGGTGACACAATAAAATCATTAAATGTCTAAATAACAGGCCATACAATAAACAAAAAAGTGAGATACCATTATTGTAAACATAGCACATTTCCCCTATTAAGATGTCCTACACAGAATACCCCTTCTGATTATGGACTCATAACCACTTTGGAACATCTGCATTTGAACCAGAGCTATTTAGAACAGTTCAAAGAAAGAAAGAATTATCACAGTTTCTTTCATATCGTGATTGAATATGACTAAATATAATTATTTTAGAAGCGTACAAAATAAACCAGTAAGATTAGTTGCTTTCTGCAGTATAAAAACTAAGAAAATCAAGAAATATGGTATTTTGGGGTAGGTTTTTTACTACCGCTACATTTTTTTAAATGTTACTATTTTCAAATTTACTCAAATTTTTCTTAAAAAAAGAAAGATGCACCAAAAAGAAATCTAAAAATATAATGGGATAAATACATCTCCATAATGCCTATAAATTGTAAAGGGAAAAGATCAAATGTATGATTAGATAACACAGCTAAAGAATATACAGATATAGCGAAAGCAGTATTGAGAGACATTCCCAACAATACTTATTTTGCAAAAAAAGAAATTTTGAAATAACAACCTAACCTTATAAATCAAGAAACTATAAGACATTTTTAATAGACAAAAGCCAAAGTTGGCAGAAGGAAAGAAGCAATATAATTTGAACAGAAATCAATAAATTAGAGAATATAAAAACATATCTTTAAATGAACAAAATTTAAGTTTTATAAATGTTTCATAAATGTTAAGTTTGATAAATGTTTAGAAAAGATAAGTTTCATAAATGTTTAACTTGACTAAGCAAAAGGGAACTCTCCATTTCTTCTTCAATATGGAAGGATGTGCCATGGAGGAAAATAACACCATGATTTCCAGTATTTTTTGGAACCTCTGATGGGGGACCTTCTGATCAATCTCTGCAATTTCATTTTGTTGGAGCATTATTGTATGCCTGGCCGGGGGGGGGGGGGGGGTTGCAGTTTTCTATAAGTGTACTGTGGGTGAACCAAGAAAGAGGCAAATGCAAATTTCTACAGGATATATGATTCCTTGTGTTTGCTTCGGCAGCACATATACTAAAATTGGTACAGGATATATGATTCCAGGAAAGATTCTGAAGAGATGAGGAAGGAGGGGATCTTTCAGAGTGCAAATCAATTGCAAATTTAAAGGATTTCTTTGGTTTGACTTCCATGGAAGTTTGTCACTGACTTGAGTTCCTGGACTGTAACATGAATATTTGGGCTAAGGAATAATTTCTCTTGATAAATAAACAATTAAATACTGTGGAAGAAAAAAAAAGGGGGGGACTCAAATAAATGAAATCAACAAAGAAAAAGGAGACATTTGAATCAATAACACAATAAATAAAAAAGGTTCATAAAAATTATATGCTACAAACGAGATAACCCCAATCCAGAAGAAAATGGATTAATTCCTAGAAACATACAACCTGCCAAAACTGAATCACAAAGAAATAAAAAGTGTGAAAAGACCTAAAAGTGGTAAGAAGATTGAATTAATAGCCAAGAACAGCCCAAAAAGAATAACCAGGACCAGAAAACATTCATAGGAATTCTGCCAAACATTTAAAGAATTAATAAAATAAATAAATAAAGAATATCATTCTCAAACTCTTCTAGAATATGAAAAATAAGGAACATATCCAAATTTTTTATAAGACTAGTGTTACCCTGAAACAAAAACCAAAGCCACCACAAGAAAATAAAACTGTAGGCCAATATCACCGTTGAACATAAGTTTTGTAAAAACATTTTACAAAATACTAACAAAATGAATTCAACAGCACATTGAAAGTATCATACTCTCTGACCAAGTGGAATGAAATTCCTGGAAGGAAAGGATACTTCAGCATAAAGAAAAATTAATATGATATGCCACATTAACAGAATGCAATATAAAAATCATATTATCTCAATAGATGCAGAAAACTTATTTGATAAATATCCTTTCATGATTAAAAATTCTCAACAAACTAGGGGATAGAGGGAAATTATTTCCACATACTAAAGATCATATATGGAGTCTATAACATCAAATTATTTCCATTAATATTAAGAACAAGGCAATGATGCGCACTCTTGCCATTTATCTTTTGGATAGTAGCATAAGTTTTAAAAAGAACATATATTAAGCCAAGAAATAAGTCATCAAAATCAGAAAGGAAGAAGTAAAACTGTTCCTATTTAAGAAGACACGACATCTACAGAAAACCATAGTCTCCATAAAAAAGAAACCTATTGGAATTAATAAATAAGTCTAGTAAAATTGGATTTAAAATCATATAAAAATAATCTCTGTATGCTCCCAGACTTCAAATTATACATAAAGCAAGAGTCAAAAAACAATATTGGTATTGGAATGAAAACAGATTAATCAATGGAAAAGAATTAAAAGTCCAGAAATAAATGTGCATTGATGACAAAGGAACTAAGGACATACAATGAAGATTCTACTCAACAAAAGATGTTGAGAAAAATTGGACAACTATATGCAAAAGAATGAAACTAGACCACTACCTTACACCACACACAAAAATTAATGCAAAATATATTAAAGACCTGAATGCAATAAAATACATCCAAGTAAACACAAACCAAGCACTTCATGACACTGACTTCTGTGATGTGTTTGGGGGACTCAGCCATAACAAGGAAAACAAAAGCCTGCTATCACAGCCTACACTTTAAGCCCACCATTTCTACAAAGTCCTGTTCTTTACTCTTCTACTTCATCTGCTCTTAAATGGATCTCCTTGAAATTAAGCCCATTTTCCTTTGGCAGACCTACTTAGCTGTGTCTTCACACATTAAAGGATTGCTATACTGATTGGCTGGCTTATAAAATAGTTTTTAAACCTTGTAATGGGGATAGCTATCAATGACTCAGTCTTTCACAGGTGTCCTTTCCAACTCTGCATAGGATGAACAAATCAATTTTATTTCAAACAGGGTTCAGTTCAGTTTGCTTAGTTAAATACCCTTTTCACAGAATTTGATATTCAGATCACAAAAGAAATGTATGTAATGAAAATGAAATGGTATGGTATAATTAACTTCCTAGGTCAAAATAATTGAACAAGAAGTCCTATTTGGAGTCAATGCAGTCCCAACTTTTTCATCTCTTCCTCAAAAACACACCTCAGTGAGGGAGAAGCTAGAGAAACAAAACATACTTGCAGAGGAAAGTAGTTTTTCTTCCTATAATCATGCAGTTTTAGAGTTGGAATTAACAGTGAAAGTTACTAGACCGAATTTTCTCATTTTAGAGAGGAAACTAAGGCTCAGAAAATATAGTCAAATTATTCAGGGTCAAGCAGTTTAAAACAAAATGGAGAAAAAAATACAGAAAACCATTAAAATCATCATAAACTTTAAGAATCTTGGAGGTAAAAGAGGTTCTCCCCTAGTAGTGGGAAAAGGAAGAGAAATGATAAAGAATCGAAGAGGATGGACCCTGGAACCAGCCCTCCATCTTTAACCATTGCTGTGCGCCATTTGCATTCCAAAAGAGTCTTACCGGGCGAGATAAAGGAAAACCTCTCTCGTTAATGGCCCCTGGGAAAACCTAGGAGAGCTATCTGGAATGACCTTTTGATGTAAGCAAATGGCACACCTGGCTTTTCCTTATCAATGTGAAGATCCTCCCAGGATTAGTGACCACCTTCCGCATCCTCAGAACTACACCTTGTTTAGAAAAGCCTATTGTTTGTCAGGATGTCTTATCTTTCATGGAATTAGCCAGACCTTCACCAGGCCCTGTCAGGCCTTGGACCTGTGCCTATAAATACCTCTCCCTTTTGTTAATAAAGTTGTCTCATGGTTCATACTTCCATTTGACCCCCGGCTGTGGCTGGGCCATCTCTCCTCGTCGTTTCATTTCTCGTATCCTACGCGGCCGCCAACAACCATGCTCTCTAGTCTTTAGTTATCCAAAATCTCTTCATTATTATTTTTATAAACTCTTACGAATGCCAAGGACCCTAAGGGAGAAGTACAACTTTATGACAAAAGTGAAAAAATAATTACAGGGTGGGGGAAAGAAGTAATTACAGAAATAAAACCCTCTGATGTGAGAGAGATATGCATATATATCATCTGATGAGATATAATGTATTTCCATAGTATTCCTCCTATCAGGTATACATGACCCTTTTACAAATGAAGACTGGAGCACCAAACAGTGAGGTAAGCCAGCCTGAGGTCTCACAGCTGGACAGTGGTAGAGGTTCAAGGCATGATGATTCCAGAACCACACATAGACACTGGGATTCTTGCTGGTCAAGAAGTCACTAAAGTTGAAGGTCAGAAAGCAAGGCATCATCTAGAGACCAACCAGTGAAGGGCCTGTCATGTACATGTCTCTGATAGAACACTTACTCAGTTTGTTAATATTAGGCATTAGAGTACTCCACGTCTGTAAATATTCAGCTCTAAATCCATCCATGGAAAACAAAATGACTGGTGGCAGTTCAAATCTAAAAATGGAAAACAGAAAAAAATCCATTATTTTGATGAAAAAACATTTTCTGTACTACCTAAAATATTCTAAATTAAAAATGCTTAGAAAGTACAGTAATAAAATAGTCATCAATCTCCTTTATTTAAAAAAGTTACTACCTCCCTTAATAGGCAGTACTATCAGTATATCAGTAATTCCTTGTAAATTTTATTTTTAAAATACTGTTCCCTATACTATCTAAGTCTTTCAACATTGAGTTCTACCATCCTTAGAATTCTACGTTTTAAGTAACTTTAGCTAACTTTATTTTCATTTAATCTTTATCATGGGCTCTCTACGACACACAGTGGTAAGTACACATGGAGCTAATTAATTGCAGTTTTACAATAGTGGTCAACAACACACAAGCAGAGCATTAACAACAACACAGGACTGGCAATCTACACTGCTGACCTTTCTTGATTCTGGTCTTGGATCAGGAGCCAAGCACAACAAACATTGACTGAATTCAAACTTCAAACTCAAATTTTGTGAAAGAATTATTTTATCAACTTTCAGTTCTGTTTGTATACATTTATACAATTACACATACACTGGAGTTGTAACATTTATAATTTCTTCCTGAATGAATTCCACTGTGTAACCATCACCCATCTTTAAAAATAATATTAGCCCCACCCTAGAAGCCTACCTCTAGTCACCTCTGGAAACCATACTTCCACCTAGAGCAATCAGTATCTTGACCTCTTACAACATAGATTTGTGGCATCTATGTTTATATTTTAGGAGGCTCATGTGGGAAAGAAGAAGAAATGAGATGGAAGAGATTGATAGTGATCTGTTAGGTCAGTCCCAGAATGGAGATCCTGGGAAGCATGTCCAGGTCTGACATTAATGAAATTATGAAGTCCCTTAAATATCCTGGCAAGGAAATGGTTACAATGAGCTAATGAGGAAGTAGCAACCTGATTCCCAAGCATACATGACAGCAGGTGTATGGGTGATAACAGGAAAATTTACCTGTGGTAACAGTCATTATTAATCGGTCATATGTCTCTTGGGACATTCCAAAGAGATCAAGAAGGTGAGTTACCAGTCAGAGACGTGCTATTACCCACCATCACCCCACATTTATACTTAATCTTTATTTGCAAAAGAATCATTTATTTTGTACTGGGAACTGGCTTATTTTCCTTAACATTATGTCAGCTTTAACTATCCTATTGTGTGTAGCTGTAGATCTATGACTGCCTGGTATTTCAGTGAAACCACAACTTATTCATTCTGCAGTTGATAGTATGTAGGTACTTTCCAATTTAGGGCTAGAAGGAAGAAGAACTATAAACACAGTTAAGTTTATATTCAAACATAGTATGTGCTAGAGAATATGTAAAAGAAATTATTTTTAATGCTATGCTCAAGCAGTACACATCGTGTGAAAATTTTCACAAATTTTGTATAAAAGCATACTTTCCAAAAATCTGGTTAGATGAAATAAACTTTAAAAAAATCTGATAGACACTGTAACATAATTAAGAACATTTTGAGTGCTAATACCAGCTGAAAATAAGAATATTTTATATTTTTAATGTGTTAGAGCAAAGCTAGAAAAAACTAGATATTTAAATCCTATGTTGTAAAAGAAACTGGGGAAAGGCTGACAAACAATTCATTTGCTTTCCCAAATACACATTTATCATAATTTTCAAAACATTTGCATCAGATATATATGTGCACATTATTGATAATAAAGACATAAAGGGTTTATTTACAGTCCTTTGCTAGGCAGTAAAACTGAGAAGTAAACATGAGTGATTACAGGCTAGTTTTGAGTACAGGTTGCCATGCTATTCAAGCACATAGCAGGATGTTAAGTTCAATCTTTATAAGTACAAGCAGGCTCTCCAGGGGATGTGGCATGTAAGTTGAGCTATAAAGAACAAAAATGAAACAAGTATGTTTTGATAAGGTAAACTACACCATTCAAAAGCCCGTGTGAGAGGTGTGATACCTGTGCTATTATTTATGAGTTTCAAAAAAATTGAGTTAGGAAAAAAAAAATACAGACACAAGAGAACATAAGGCATTATTTCATTTGCAAGAAATTTTAAAGTTAGACTCTATATTGATACCAAAATATAAGTTGTCTTTCTATGGTGATGGAAGTATTCTATATGTAGGAATAATCTGTATCATTGGGTTAAACCTATTTACAAATTTCAAATTTTTATTATATTGTCCATATTAGCATGACCATTTCAGAGGATATAAACTACACCTTGATGAAAATTGAAAATGGAAAGTGAAAATTTTAACTATAAAGTGCAGAGAATTCTTAAAGAAATTGAAATCATCAAAGGCCATTTGCATTAGAAATATCTATTTTTACATCAGAGCATTAGTATAATTCTGATTAAAAGCGTTATATTCATCAGTATGCCATCACATTAATTTTGCAGCCTAAACACAGAATCAAACATCCATGGGATCAAGATGTTGATTTCATTCTACTATGAAATCTTCTGAACTTAGCATTATTATTAAGTCAGGTTTCAAACTTCACTTTCCTTTTTATTGTAAAACTATTTGCTCTTCCACCCAGAAGCTTCTGAAAGGCTTAGGAGTGGAGTAAACCAAAGTATCATAGTACATTTCTTTAAGGAAATACTGCTATCCAAAAATGCCTCCTCTTTCTCCTTTATTACCACCATCCTCCCAGTGCTTGGAACAGAGAAGTAAACTAGGCAGTAGCAGAAGTGGCAACTGGTGGAAAGGAGAAATGCAAGCAGGCTCGAAGGAGATGTGTAACATTTTCAGATCTCAGAAAGTTAGGGAGACTCAGGAAGGGATAGGCTGAGGAGCTACACCAGACTGTGTTCATCACCCATGCCTCATTCTTCACATGAAATATTCCATTGATAACCCTGTTTTCCTTCCCTCAGTGAAATCTGAGGTGCCAGGATATTTACGGAAAAGAGTCTGGCTAGAATAATTTTAATCTAAATTCTGTTCTTAAATTCTGTTGGTATTTAATTTTTTCACCACTTTTATAACATATGAACATAACAAATTTATAGAAGTGATATGTAAATAATACAGCAAATCAAAAATCTGTAGTGAATTTGAAAGCATAAGGAATCTAATTTTTCATTGACTTTTAATTTTAAAGTGAAGACAGGAGAAAATTCCTCTCTGCCTCTTGACTACATCCCCTTGTACCAATTGCTAAATGAGGATAAAAGGTGTACATATTCTCACCCTGCTGGACACTGAGAATTCTGCATGGTGGTACACTCCTCTTTCACCCATGGGGTTTCTCCTAAAAAGAATGAGATCAAAACCTTTAGACGCTGCACCATGAGTAAGGAAAGAAAAACAAACATTCAACAGATATGCTCTTTTCAAACTATTCATTTCATGCTACTCCAATGACTAAATTCCTCCAGAATATATTCAATGCTATTTCACATGCTGGCATGATGAGTTCCTCTAGTCACCACACTAACTGAATATCTGGCAGTGCTTCCTTATCAGGAAAAAGCCAGGGAAGTCCTCTAACTGAAAAGGGACAATTTCCTCTCATTATTAAAAATAATTTATTTTTTTCAAGTGTTAAAAAAATGAGTTTAACTAATATAGTCAATTTAAACAAAAGAGAAAAGAAAGCACGAACAAATAGCAATGAGAATAACTGGTGTTGGTTGGGGGAAATCAAGCAAATTTTGAAGATTTTTATTTTATAAATTCTTACTCCAAAGATATTTCTATGTATAGAATATTTCAGCTAACTAATGAAATAGAAGTGGTAGACTACAAATGTTATCATTTACAACCCCTAATGGATCTAGACAATGATCATCAATGACTAACATCCAAAAAGGATGTTTTAAAAAAAGGGAGATGGTTAGACAAGATGTGCCTCTGGATGAATGTAAGCAAACTTGTTAAATGCATACACACATACATACACTCCCCTACATCTGAGCAGTCTTCTGGTCCTAAACACTACTTTCTAAGAATTATAGGACAAGCTACTTGCATGTCACAAGAAATGCTCAGAATCGAAAGGAAGGATGCCATTTCTCTAACATGTAAGTTGGAAAAGAAAAAAAAAAAAGAGAACCTACTTTTTAATGTATGGAATCTATTTTAATGTATGGAATCTATTGGGGCTACTTCAATCTTTCTTAACAAATATGAGATAAAAAGAAAAATTTGAGTACTAGATTTTTTATGATAATTATTAATGACATTTTTATATGTATTAATATATACTTTTAAATTCTCTTTCCTTAAAATACATAGTAAAATACCTCTAGGTAAATGATCTTAACTCTAAGATTTGCTTCATAATAATCTAAAATTGAGGGGGGAGAAGAATAAAGGAGAATAAAGTATGTATTTTTTAAGAAAAAAAAATCCAAGACTTGGAAATAAGCAAAAGGAGGGGAGGTTTGCTTAGAAAACTTTATTTGAATATCATGCTAGGAATTATCACAAAAGACTTCAAATGAATTATCAAGTCACTTAAGAGTAAATACTTCATGTAGATTATTCTCTTTTATGCATTTTAAAACTCAGCAAAGGTAGTAGTTAATTGGTAGAAAATTAACAGCAATCTAACATTCTTGTATGATAGCAAATAAGTTATCCTGTAGAAATACAAACCATTTTTGTACCACCTAAAGTTAGTTTTCATGACTATTCCAATATTCTTTCAATTCTATATTTATTTACTCTCTTCATCACTTTGAGGCAGCTTAACATTCATTCCAGTTGGTTGTCTTATTAATGAGCTAATAAATTTTTGATATGTTTAGTTCACATTCATATGAGTCAAGTTTTCTCTTTTTGAAAATTATACTTTATCAGTTTGAGATAAGATGGACATGAGTTGGTGACTGTTCAAGCCAGCTGATGGATTTATGGGGAAAACAGGATGCTATTCTCTCTTTTGTAGCTGCTGGAAATTTATTATCAATTATTTTCAAATTCTAATCTTGAAATACAAATTAACTCTTATGGTGCAAAAAATATTCAAATCCCCTCAATCTACTCTTATGACATAATTTTGGTAAAAAATCATCCAACATCTTTACATTTAAAATGTTTACTCCTTAGAATGAAAAGACATTGATAGATAGCAAATTGAAATGATTAAACTAGCACCTATCACATAACTAGTGGGAATGGTAAACGTCAACATTGCTTGTAGCAATGTTTAGTTTCTTCTGAATTCAAACAATACTGCACAGTAACCTCAATGGGAATATTGACATGACCCGAGGTCCAGTCTTGTATTAAAAAGCTGAGCCATAAAATGGGGTACAAAAAAGAATAAAGACATCAAATGCAGTGTATTGTCTATGAAATTTTTAGATAATAAGCAAATTAGAAACTAGTTTACTTTGTGAATTTAAAGGAATTTTTAATCATACAATAATCACTATTACTAAGTCTAACCTATTATTTAAAAAAATTAAAAACATTTAAAAAGTAGTTACCATTCAGGCTTTTATTTTCCTTTCTAATGGATCTTTTTAGGTGCTTCTTAAAATCTAATTCATCTATTAGTGCAAACTTGTTCTCAACTAAAAGATTATAGCTAATATTTCTATTATTATAGTAAATTTAGTCTTAGACAATTCGAAAAGTAAACCTCCGTTAGAAATATTTTTGCCCTCTCACTTATATGATGGATATAGGGAAAATCAAACAAAAAAATAAAAAAATGAAAAAATGAAAACACACACACACAAAAAAAAAAAAACCCATGGACACACCTAAAAGAAATCACATTAGCAGAAACAAGTTAAAAAGATAAAGACAGACACCAAATGGTTACAACTCGGGGTGGGGGGGCGGGACAGAGGGGGAATGGTCAGGGAGGGGGGGGGTGAATCCCGGTATTACAAAGATATGAAATGTATATATATATAAACTATTTGATTATAAAAAAATTTAAAAAAAAAAAGAAATATTTTTGCCCTGACCAGGCACCTCAGCCGTCGTTGCCCTTTGCCCAGCAGTGACAAAGGTGCACAAAAGCCTGGCATGGACCCCTCCGCCGGTGAGCCTGAGTCAGGGGTGTGGGTGGGGGTCATAGCCTCAGACCACCAGTCGTAACTGCACGGCGCAGTTGTCTGCATGCCTGAAAGTCACAGCAATGGCGCAGTCATGCCACCATCCCAGGGGGGGTTGAGGCGGAGCCTGTATAGGCCATCCGGGCCCCTGTCCCTTCTCTGGGAGGTGCCACGAACTATGACGGGGCTTGGGGTTGGGGGGAGAGGTGTAGAACTCCCCTCTATTTCGCTATCACTCTAGTCCTCGGGAGGAAAATAAAAGAGCACAAATAATGCAAACATCATTTTAGAATGGGTGAGGGACCAGGTAAACATCCAACCCACACATCAGAGAAGGATGCAAGAGACAATATCGAGAGAACCAGTGCACGCAGGACTGGCAAAACTGCTATAGAGACAAGCTGTCATGGATTCACACCTCTGTGCTCACCGGGAATGGATGAGCCAAAATCCCATTTCCAAGAGGCCATCTAAGAGAGCAAGGTGCGCCTCACCACTCCATGGGAGAGGAAGGCCACAGAGTCAGGGCACTGGCCTCACGGCAAAGTGGCAAATGAAGGGAGAGGAGGAGATCTCTAAAGACTACTCACAGATGCCTGTACCCAGGGAGAAACTCCTTCACCGACAATGACTGGAGCAAGCCCCTTAAACCAGACGCCAGAACTAAAGTGAAGAAGCAGCAAAACAGGACAAAGAACAGAGTAAAAGACAACCAACAACAGGAAAACATTGATAGGCCGCAAATAAGCAGAGACTGGCTGTCCAAAACAAGGCTAAGACTGAAGCCTGAAGCCTACCAGCATAGTGTGCCATGTGCCAAAACACATTCCCTCGCCCAGAGTTAGCACACTGCTACAGGAGAGAAAGAGACTAATGAACTTAACAAATAACAAAGAGAGAGGGTTCTGAGTGGAGGGGGTGTCAGAGGTAAGGGAAGGTATCCTAATAACTATTTACTGATGCTAAATAAATAAATACAAAACATTTCCCTTCTGTTAAGAAAACATTCAATTCAATTTCTTTTTTTTTGTTTAAAAATATTAAGAGGGTAGGCTAGTTGCTCTGTTGAGTTTGACATTAAGAAAAAGGGTTGGTAGCTTGAAACAATTTTGTTGCTATATCTACATATATGCATATTGTGCAAATTTGCATAAACTTCAAATCTTTAGAAGGATTGGTGATTTTTAAAAAATCTACATAACTTATAAAGAAACTGGAAGGTGGAATTAGGAGTCAAATAACCTGTATTCTAATTCTGCCTCTACATCAACTCTCCAGAGGTCCTATTGTAGCTGGGATGGCACAGCTAAAATGAAGGACACCATTAAGGGCCTCCAGTAAGGAGATGGACCAGATGAGAAGGGGAAGTGAAGGGCAAGTTAGGAAGGAGTAGGGTGGGTGGAGACTCCACAAATTTGATATAAAGATGGAAAGAAGCTATCAGAGGGGGAGATGCCATGGGCTGCAACCCTGGATGGGATACAACCCAGAAGGCTGTCATCCCAGGATTTGGCCACCAAAGGAAAAAGAAATGAGAAACACAAGTACAGGCTTTTGTTTGGAAACTTGGAAAAGCTTGGAATCTGTGTATGCTAAAGAAACTTAAAATCTGCATTTGCTGGGAAGCTTGGGATTCATATATGTTGGAAACTTGGAAAGTTGGAATCTGGAAAGGCTTGGAACCTGAGAAAGCTTGACGTTTGGGTACCTTCAAAGAGAGGACAGCTTGCTGGAAAACTGGACTTGATGTTGAATACCTTTCAGGTTTGGAATAGTGAACAGATATTTTGAAATAACTGTTTCCGTTGTAGTGCTAACTGCAGGGAGATACCATGGAAAATATGTTTCTTTGTTTAAGTTGCTGTTCAGGCTTAGAGAGATGATAGCTTGGGATACATGAATTTTGAAATTTGTGTGACCTTTACTTAGGACTTTGAGACTGGGCAATAATTGGGGTAAGATAAGAAGTGACTTGTAGCCTCAGTGGCTCTTGCTTTTTTCTTTGTTTGTAAATAAATCCTGTTTTTGTCTTTCCTAAAACCTGATTTCTCTTGCAATTGCAGGCACAGGAGGAAAAGAATTCTGAGAGTGCCTGGTTTAAAGAGAAGAAGGAGGGAAAATTGGGAGTGGGAAGATGAAAGATGATGGTTCACCGGTGACAAGGTGGTGGGAGAACCCCAGAGTAGATAATGATGTAAAACAAAATAAATAATGTAGTAAACAATAATAATTATAATAAAAATACCGGCTTCTCTCCCTGCTTGTTTTATAACTGGTTTCACTATGAATAATTTAACTACACAGGACACAGTTGTTTCTGCAGTAGCAACATTGATTTAAGGGGCTGCTACGTAGACAAGATGGCTATTTTTGTGATTATTTTGTGATTATTAGATCTAGTATAGTTACTGAACAGAAAAAGACCTGGCTTTGCAGATGAATAACAAACTTGAAGTTCTCTTTTTTTTCTGTCATAACTATGTAATACACTCCCTGCCTCTCTAGTCACAAAACACATTACTTGCTTGATTTCACCCAGAACCATCTTTCAGTAACTTGCCAAAATATTCAAAACACAGGGAAAGAGGAGAGGCATTTGCTATGTATTCTGTCTCAAGTTCTTTCAGAAAACATTGAGTTGTTTTTCTGGTCATAGATATATGAATCTGCAAGTAATTTAGACATTGAGGGATGGGCACTGTTCAAAAAGGAATGTTCCACAGGTGTTACCATGGAAAAACTAGTGCACATGTGCACCTAGAATGCAGTTGGCATTGTTGCAAACAAGAGCAAGATACTTGCTGGAGATTTAATATTTCTATGGAACCCATGAAGTCTTCAAAAAGTCTAGAGGGATTTCTGAAATGGCTGAAGGAAAATGAGTAGAAGAAAAGGAAGCTAAAGAGGAAAAGTACTCGAGTACAGGAGAAGTAGTGACCTGATCTACCCAGAAAACACAACTTTATGGGAACCAGGGAAAGAGCCTGAGCTGCTGGAATTCATGTCCTATAAACTCATGGAATAAAAGACCTCTCAACTACATACACACACACACACACAGAGAGACACAGAGAGAAAAAGAGAGAGAGCCCACATTTCTTTCTACAATAACCACATTTGGTCTTTTCTCCTATATGAAACAGATAGAGTCTCTGATTTGTTTTAGTGTTTTCAGCCCTGGCCAACATCAGGGTCAATGAACTCATAAAACCTCAAGTCCACATCTGCTTACCTTGGCAAACACTCTTATAGTCAGTGCAGCAATCCTTCCTCTGCAAGCAGTCATCTGAACAAGAGCAAAGGCTGGACTGTAGTCTGGTCTCCCCGCAACGAAATTTATTGCATGACCATATTTTAGCTGTAAAATAATACGATTCAGTTTTGAGTTTTTACATAGCCAAAAGCAAAGCTATAAATTTTATGCTTATTTCCCTGTATTATTGTGGTATGGCTAAATTCTTGGTTTTACTACATCAACAAAAATGTGTAATGCAAATGAAAGACACATCATCACTTTCCTTCCCTGAATATGGGTGGTGGAGAAAAAGGCAGTTTTACAAGCTACAGCTCTGATCTACCTCACAGATACCCTTATGAATTTGGAGAAATTTTGAACACAGGTCCTAGTCCCACTCAAGGGTAAGAGTTCACAATGTTAGAGAACACTGAATGATTGTTGCCCCTCACAAACAGCTTTACTCAGTCTTGTTGAAGGACAGGGAGCAAGAGACAGCAATAAGAGAAGTGACAGGAACACAGTCAGGCCTGCAAAAATTGACACAGCAGCTCAGGGAGCCTTCAGTTGATAAGACAGAAGCAGATTAGTGCCATGCTGTGTTCTGATGTTCTCCCAGGCTGTGGACTTAGGATGAGATCAATTAAGTAAATCCTAATGCTAAAAGCAAGAAGAGGTTGGAACAAGGCTTCTTCCTGTTGCCACCTGCTAGAAAACGGTGATTAAAATGAGTATCAGTCCTGCACTTTATTGGAGAGATAACTGGTATGTGGTTCCATTGTGCATAAAGTGCTTCATTCCCCATTATTTACAATTTATTTAGAAAGGAAAAACCATTAGAGATTAAGTTGATTAAATAAAGAGAATTCAGATCTTATCTCTACTAAGTCAGCCCTTCTCTGTTACCTTTTCAGAGAGCACAGTAAGGAATTCTACTGTTCAAATCTTCACTCCCTTCAAATAACTAGACCTTATCTTTCCCCACCCCCACCAACCTTCTCTGGTTTCTTGAAAAATTAGGCCTTGCTTGCAAATTATCTTTCACATAGAAAAGTGTTTCTCAAATTGTGTTCAGTGAACACTCGTATAGAATCACAGAGTCAACAACTTTTCCATTGAGTCTCATGTATCTTGAAATTTGAGAACCACTTCAAATGAAACTAAATTAACTTGCACCTTCATAAAGTCCATTAAAATTTATGTAATTATGCAGCTTTTTTTTCCACTGTGGATGGTCACACCTCAAATCAAGTAAATAAAGTGTGAACACTGCATTTAATAAAGGGGGAAATAATTGCTCTCATATCTAATATATTATTGGTTCAGTAGTTCTTCTGCTTGTCAGTGACTATATGAATGCCTCTCTTACTTTTGTCTTTTCCTAATAAACTTCTTTTAAAATGTAAAAATAATAGTATTATAATTTGAACTGTGTCTCCCCAAAAATGTTGAGTTCCCAATTCACACTATCTGTGAAAGTGATCTTACTTGAAAATAGATCTAAATAATCAAGTTCAAGCTGGGCGTGGTGGTGCATGCCTATAAGTGACAACTGATAGAGTCACAGCTGGGACTGGGGATCGTGGTTCGAGACTCATCCAGGGCAACATAGCTGAGACCTAGTCCCCAAAAAAATAGCTGGGCATGGTGGCACATGCCTGTAATCCCAGCTACCTGGGAAGCTGAGGCTGGGGATTGCTTGAGTCCATGGTACCACAGGCAATGTGAGCCTGCAGTTCCATGGGCAAAAATAGTGAGACCTAGTCTCAAAAATAAATAAATAAACAAACAAACAAATAAATAATCAAGTTGAAATGATGTCACTCAGATGTACACTGAGATGTCACTTGGTGTACCTAGTGTACTTATTTTAAGGAGAAATTTAGGCACAGACACACAAATAGAGGAGACACAAGGAAAATGTCACATGAAATTGTAGCACAGTTGGAGTGATGCTATTGAAACCAAAGAACACCAAGGATTATGAGCAACCCCCAGAAACTAGGAGAGACATATGGAACACCCCTCACAACCTTCAGAAGAAAACTGCTCTACCAATATTTATATTTTGGACTTCTAGCCTCCAAACTTGTGAGACAATAAATTTCTGCTACTTATGTCACCCATTTAGCACTGTGTCAAGGTAATCTAATGTGGCAAACCTTTACTCACCATATATGGGAGAGTATTTGAAGATGCATTCATGATAGTACAACTAACATGTTAATAAATGCTTTATCAGAATACATACTTGATTCCACACAGGTGTCTTCAAAATCCCAGCAACAGTCACCTCGTCCTTTACATTCTGTATCACAGCGGCAGTTCTCCAGCCCTCTATATGATGAATCAAAACATTTTTTCCTGCAGCTGCCTGTAGAATTAAGAGAATAAGAAAACCAATGCTAAGAAGTCATTCAGTATCTTACAGTTAGACAGTAGACGCATATGGCAGTACTTAGCACGGACAAGGATAGACAAACAGAACATTTTTACATACAAACAGTATGCTCCATCAGTGAATATGATAATGAGGCACCAATGTGTGTAAGGGGTACATGGGAGGATGTGGTGGTGCATGGGATTTAAGCTAACAAGATGCTATAGGGGACCCCAATGTGTCATGGGAGATCAGGATTTTGTTTTTTTAATAAATGAAAGAAGTTAAGAAAGGCAAATTTGGATAGGTCCTTGCTAAGGGGCAGAGTTCAAAGGTGAATGTGGATTGGTGAGAGGAAAGGTATTTACGCCATACCAAGAAGCTTAAATTTAACCTTTGGTAATAAAAGGTCACTAGAATAAACAGAGGATAAGTGATCAGATGTATGTTCTAGAAGCTCCCTCTGGAAAACAAGTAGAGGTGAGTAAGGGGGATGGAAAAGCTTGAACCAAAGCAGGAAATTTTAATCCAAACCACAAATGATAAGGGCCTAAAAAACAATAGGTGGGCAGTAACAGCAGACATTGAAAGAAATAAACAGAGTTAAAGGAAGTTAAAATATAAGTAATAAGATGGCTTTACAAAAAGGATGGAAAAGTGGAACAAGTCAAAGGAGACTTCCATTTTATAAGCCAGGCCCCAGGAAAAGGTAAATCGAGTTTCTGAATCACCAAGAAAATATGCATGTGATGCAGAGTCTGAGTATGGGAGTCTGAAGTGCAAGAGAAAAAGTTAAACTGAACATATTCATTTAGAAGTCATTAGTATCTTAGTGGTAATAAGCCATGGGATGACTGTGTTTCTGACTGTGCAAGTATTACATACTCAATCGAATTCTCCTTGTTATGTTTCCCCATTAAATATCATCTGTAATGTTCTGTAATACCGTTTTCATTCTTGTATTCCAAAGGATTTCATCTTTGTATTTTAGACATAAGGGGGATATATACTATGCTTAGGTAAATTCAACTATGCCTGTTGACAGGGGAACAAGAAAGCTTGTCCCTTTCTCTTTAAAACCATTGTGTAATTATTAATTAATTATTTTATTTCTTTATTCCACAAATTTTTATTTTAGCATCACTATGTGTCAGGCCCCATATGGAAATGGTAAATAATGTATATGTGGTTGTAGAGACTTTATATTAAGAAATGTTTTTAAAGTGAACTACTCTAGTTTATAGTGATACTGTATGGTATTAGGACAATTAGTTAATCTTATGGAGACTGGAATCATCTCGATATTGTGTGAATTGCTTTACACAGAGGTGGTGAAGAACAGTATTTCAGGATACTCATTTTCAAAATAGACTAAAAAGTAGATGAGTACTAACATAAAAGCACTCAAAGTGATAGATCCCAAAGTGAGAGCACACCCTGATTCATCTTACTATAGTTTGGTCCCAGATCATAAAACAGCAGACTCAGAATATTAACATGTGAATATTTTTAAAAGAAAGAGGAAGGGGAAAAAAGGAGGAAGGAAAAACAAGTGCATGAAACACAAATAACACTTTATTATATGCACGTGTTACCATGTAAACATACATATGGATTAAATCCCAAAAAGAATTTGTAATTACATGATAATCCTGTATTCTTCTGAAGAGGTAAATGTTGTGGCTATAAGACAATAATGGAAAGAATAGTTTATATAATAGATTATATGAACTAAAATAGTAAGAATTTGAAAAGTGGGGGAAACTTTCTTCAAAATAGTTATATCCAATATTATGGGGTTTTTTTTGAGTTCTTATCTTTTGGAATAAACATTTAAGTATTTATGGAAATGAAATGATGTTAGGCATGTGCATCAAAATAATTTAGAGGAAAGGGGGTAGATAAGGACAGAAATTCAAGATTGTTCAGGAATTGAGAGCTAAATCATGGACATGTGGGCATTTATTAAATTAATCTTTCTGTTTTTGGTATTTGTTTTCCATTTATTTTTTCAAGTGTTCTATAATTTGTTCATAGTAATTGCATTATAAAAACCCACCTAAAAGAAACATAAAGGCTTGTACTCAGTAATGGTCTCTACAGTATTATTTCTAATTACAAGAATAATTTTAAGAGTGAAATAAATGTACATTAAATTGTAGGGTTTACAAAATTATCAAGTTTGCATAAAAGAGTCAAAAGCATTTCCAGATGCATGAAGAGTTTATTTGAAAACATCTTTCATGATTTTTAACAACTTTGAGAAATGCTTACATTAGCATTTGAAGGAAAAAAAGTCAGCTGCAAAACAGCACAATTTTCTCATTAAACATGGACAACTGCTAATGTTCCTCAAAGAAAAAAAGTCACAGAGAGAATAATAGGGAAAAAAAAGAGTTTTGAAAAAGATAAGCAACCTAAATCAAAGACTAGGGATGGATGCAGAATAAAAACATGAAAGATAGAAATAAGTAGAATGGAGGACACAAAACTCTGGGCTGAAAGGAAGAAGTCCCAGGAGAAATAAAAGCTAAGTGATTTTTCCCCAGGACCCCAGAGAGATCCCAGACTAATGGCACCAGCACTAGGTGATTATGAGTTGGAAGTCTGTATGAAACAGTGACTACCCACCTTCCTTTCTTTCAGAACAAGCAGTGCATAATCTGAAGGAATTTAAGAGTGACGTTCATCACAGAGCGAGCAAATACAGTTATGATGAGAAAAGATAAACAAGGCTTACTCTTAAATACAAACAGATGGCCATCAGACATTTGAGGATAACAGAACAGAATCCAGCATGAAAGATAAATACAAAAGCAAACAAGAAATAAGAAGAATGATTGAAAGAAAAAGTGGGGGCAGAAGAGTTAAGCACAGTGCAAGTGCACAACTAAGAACTGAGATTCTCAGAAAGGAGAAAATATTGTTACTATTCAATTAGAAAAGCTATAATTTAAAAACTAAAAGAAATAATTTTAGAACTTCTGGAAATAGAAATATGAGATGAGTAATGAAAAAATTAAAAAGGGGCGGGGTGGGCAGAATTATGGTTCTCAAGAAGATTCTATGTCTCCGTCCAGGAGACTATGAGAAGGCTGCCTTATGTGGCAAAGGCTTTTGTTGATGTAATTAACACTGCTATTTAGTTACCTTTAAAAAAGAGAGGTATGATCTAAAAGTGAAAGGAAAAAACATGGAGTTCATTACAGAAATTATAAAATTTCCTAAAACTGAAGACCATAAGTTGTTATGTTGAAATTACCCACTAAGTCTCCTAGGGCAAAATTTACAGTATGGGATCAACAGAGATAAAGAGATCTTAAACACACCCAGAGCTAGAAGACAGAAAGAGTATCTTTCAATTTTTAGAGAAAAAAATTTCTTCATTTTAGAATTCAATATCTAGCAAACTATGAAGTGTTAGGTTAAGATGATAAAGATATATTTAGAAAGAAATCAAAGTGTATTTCTCATGCATTCTAAATTAATGGAAGAATGTTCTTAAACAAAATGAGGAAGTAAAACAAAAGAGACTGAAAGGTAAGATGTAGCATAATGGAAAAGTTAGCATCCATCAAACCAACAAAGAGAGGAACCAACACAGATAGGAGTAACAGGACAGAAAAATTACCTGAAAGGTTTCATGTTATACCCAACTTTGACTGTCACAGATGAGAGAGCCAGATAATGACAGAAGCTGGTGGGATTGTACAATAAAGGTGAGGTAACCTGTGGCTGCCATTGTTAAAAGCAACCTGGGGTGATTTGCTCAAGTTCAAACATAAACCCTACGATTTAGAAATTGGATTCCTGGGCAAATAATAAAACAAATCTTACACATGTCTCTATAGGAACTTGCAGAATTTATGTGCTATTTAAGGAACTAGAGTTAACCTTGGTAACTTGCACTAGGGGAAGACAAATGGCATGTGGGATATATGCCTGAAAGTGCTACATAGCAGACAGAAGCACAGGACTAAAAGCATACAAAGCAATGCACATAGGATCTTTAAAACCATCCAGTGAAAGAGTTTCTGCATGTATTTAATACATACATATATATATTTCTATACATGTATGTACATGTGCATATATTTTTACTGAAAGTTTTTTAAATATTCCAATTCTTTTTTAGTATCTTAAAATATTTCAAGTGGGAGAGTGAGTGTAAAAATACCATTTATATTTAAGACCTTCACTTTTTTTTTTTTTTTTTGAGACAAGAAAGAAGCTTTATTACAAATAGGTTGGTAAAGAGGCAGGTGGTAAACTCAAATTTACCTCTCCACTTCAAAAATGAATTAAGTTACACAGTTTTTGGAGACTATAGTTGACAATAAAGGAGTTAAATTTTATTGATTAAGGATAAAACCTTCACATTTTTGCTCTCATTCCCCTCTGCATCATTTTCTTCACTTCAACGATCAGGACACAGCAATCTCCAAACTTTCCTCCCACATTCTTGACCACTGTTTCCTAATCTTCATTTTTTTCCTTCATTCACTTTCCCTGATCCTTTGACATTAGTGTACACTACTTACATTGCTTTAAGTTCCACATCTGATGCTGATAACCAAGACAAAATGTGTCTGGTCAGACCTTCCTCTTTAAAGTAAGTTTTTCATAAACAACTATCCTTCTAGCTTTTCCCCTGGAAAATCTAGTAGATTTTCCAAATGAACTCCTGACATTGTCACCAAACCAGATATTTCTATAGTCTTCTTCAACCCAACTAGGAAAATTCCTTATTTTCAGACATTCATGCCAAAAATGCTTGAGGTCATTCCTGACTCCTCTCTTCCTCACTCCACATCCAATGTGTCAGCAAAATATATCTATTACATCTAGAATACAAATACTTCTCCCCAATTACAATGCTACCACTGTAATTTTAGACATGAGTTTTAGACATGAGTTTTATTGGTATTTTGATTAATTCCTTAATTGGTCTTGCTACTACTGATTTCATTATGTCAGTAATTTATAGTAGACAAGGCCAAATAATTTTTCTGAAAAGCAAACTACAGCATGTTATTCCTTCGCTGAAAAGTTCCAATCACTTCCTATCACAATCAGAATAAAAGCCCACGGCCATACTTTGACCTTCCAACCCAGCTAAGATCTGAATCCTCTCCGGTTGATCTCACTTTACGATTACCCTCCCCTAGTCCTTTTAGTTCTGCCTCACTGGCTTCCTTGTTATTCTTTAAATGGAACATGACAGACAAGTTTCTCCCTTAGAATCTAACTTGCTGTTTTCTCATGGTTGGACTGTTCCCCAAAGTATCCTTTTCTCCCTCATATCCTTCAAATCTAATCAAAAGTTAATTTCACACACATACACCCTACCCTGCCTTGATGCAAGATTTCATATTCCCATTTTCAGTTTTACTTATTCCTTAGCATATTTGTTCCTGACATACATCTGTGAAGGGACAGCACCATTTTTCTCACCCCCTCTTACATGTTACCTTGGATTGATAATCCCTGTATGCCTGTATCCCTGTATGTTACCTCGAATTGATAATCCCTGTATGGACTTCCTGAGGTGGAGCTACTGGTTTCTTGGGGCAGAGCTAAATGACCAGATAGATCTACATAACGTGAAGGCTAATGGGCCTGCTCTTTTACTTCTGTAACCCTGACTTTAGTCCTAGTAGTGCTGAGAGAGGAAACACACAGAAGAGACTGATAGAGACAATTAGAAAAGATAGATGGACAATTCATGTGGCTGAGAGACATAAGGGGAGACTGTCCCTGGTTCTTGGCAGAGACTGGCAATCATTATCTTCACTTCACATTGGACTATATGTTATATTCTGAATTTTAGACTTTTCCTCTGTTCCATCTCTCTGTGATTGGTCTAACTCTTCTTGTGATTCTTTGGCAGAAGATTCCTTTGCCTGGTGGCAAGTTTTGTGCCTCGGCAGCCCTACCTTGGAGGGAGCCTATCTGCCTTGGCATTTGCCCTTGAGGGGATAAGGATTTCTCTCTCCCTCTCCCTCTCTCCATGCTCTCTCTCCTCTCTCTCCCACCCTCTCTCTTCACCACTTCTATCAAAGATCTACAGCATTAAAGAATATGCTTCCTTTGCCTCTGTGCAAGTGACTGGCTGGATCACTTGTAGAGCATGTACCCTTTAATTGAGGGGTTCTTGGATACCCCTCAGTTGCACGCATAAATATGTAAAGTGTGTACATTTAACAACACATTTGTTAAGAAAGCACAGACACTCAAATCCTACATTAGAATAAACATATATTGCCTACAGAAAAAGGGTTAACTGGAGCAGAGAATAATGAAAATGATTTGGGCCTGATCAGCAGTTTAGGTAGAAGAATATGTTTAGGATACTGCCAAACAGGGACTGAAGTTAAATGTCCAAGTCCTGGGTGAGTGGGGGAAGGGAGCAATACCACATGAGAGCTGATGGACTGATAATGAAAGGAAGAGAACAAGGAACAGCAGATCTGGGAAGCCATCCAGTTACTGGACCAAGGTGAGAAAGAGATTAAAAGAGCTGAATCATCAGAGATTTTACTCAGATTACTACATGCCTTTTTCACAATTAATTTCGGTGATTTCTGAGATAAAATAACCAAGAAATGATGTCCACTTGTGTATACTAATATAAGAATAATACCACCAAAATGTCACCAACATTTTAAGTCTAGCACTGATAGTTCAGAAATACAACAGCTAAGTGACCAATAAAAGTGACCAGCTAATATTCACCTTTTCAGTTCTATTATATTTCCATATTACACAAGATTTTTTATTCATTCTTAAATGAAAACATAAATAGAAAATTGTCAGTTAACTTCACAAAGAGTTTCCCTAATGAAGAAGCATTAAGATTTTCCCCACGGAAGCTAGAAGTTAACCAATTCATAATAGGAAAGGGGGAATCAGTTATCTAACATTTGGCATCATGCTATCCCTTTGTAAAATACCAAAACAATATATACCAAGATTATAGAAAGTGCTTGTTATGTAGTAACTTATAAATGGCTTATTGATTGTTCATACAAAGAAAACACCCACAAGAGATACAGGATGCTTTTATATTAGGAGGAAATGCTCCCCTAGTATCAAAGGGATGTTTTTATTCTATACATTAAAAAAAATGTGGCTCTGCTTGCTATATCAAGAAAGAGATATTTCAGAACCAGAGCCATACTAATGTGCCATCAGGGCATAGGAGTGTGGCAGAGGGCTATAGGAGTAGAGGAGCAAAGATTTAGGTCACATTAAATCTCAAAGTCTATGTTCCACAGCCAACGTCTTATATTGAAAATGAAAACAAAAAAGAAAATCACATGCATCTCAAAGGAGCAAAGGGAAAAAGCAAAGTCTAGAAATGATACCAAATAATATATACTACAGGCATTTGCCCCAAAAAGAGGGTGTAGAGGAGGATTCCCAGTAGGAGAATGCTACCTACAGAAGATCAGGGCTGGGCTTAGGGTAAGGGCAATTTTAAAAGGTCATGGTAAGGAGAGAATTTCTTATAAACACTGAGGAAGTACCTTTCTCTTGAGGTTTCCTCAATCCAAGCCCCAGGCCTAATCCAAGTGTCACAATCACCAATAAAGCAAGAAGAACCTATTTAAAAAGGGAAAAATGAACTTAGAAAAATTTTAAAGAATATACAAAGATACATTTTCTCCAGGAATCACTGTAATAGTGATACAGCCCCCACAAAGATAGAAGCATATAATTCTAATACCTACAAATAAAAAAGGCTTGGCAAGAATTTTAAAATGCCATTTATTACAAATATTCAAACTTAAATACATTAGGCCTAGTGAGTTTAAACCCCAATTTCATTTAAAATAAGAATAAAACCTTGGAAAACACTTACCATTGTCCCTTTTCTTTCTTAACTAGAGGACAATATGGAAAGTATCTGAAGCATTTCAGAACTGAAATCATTAACTACCACATTCCTAGATTTTCCCCCCCCCATTCTGCCCATCAGAAGATAATGAAAATAGCACAAGTAAAAAACAGAGTCAGTGATCTGCTTTGATTTATAGAACAAAAAAAAAATGAGTTTAATGCAACCTGGAGGCTGTGTGACTGAAGGTTGGATGTCAGTTTCACTATTGCTAACAAAGTTTTTACCTGTAGTGAACTTTATGCTATCACTAGAATTACATTGTGATATACTTATAGAGAATTCTATCCACCTCTTTGCCCTTGCATCAACTTCAATGATAAGCATGTTGAATAACAGGGCTTTAATAATGTATATTGCCATAAAGAATATAATGCAGCAAATTAGGTGAGTATTTTACAAGTCCAGTAACTTGATATAGCTTTAAAAAGCAAGCATTTTCATAAAAGAAAAAAATCTAACTTTGCTTAGATAATGAAGACTCTGGTCTTTTGTTTGTTTTCACTTAGAAAATCAATTGGAAAATTAAGATGTCTTAACTTTTAGAATAAGAGTGTACACAGACAATTAAAAAAAATGTTAACTTACTAGGGAAATAGTTCCTCACATAAAGTCTCAAATTTAGTTCAAGAGTTGGCAAACTAATAGCAAGTATTCACTCCTTGGAAGGTGAACATAGAATTATTAAATAACAACATTAGTTCTTAGTCCCTTATTGTGGTGGCCAAGACCAGGATGATTACAAAGCAAAAAAATATTGTAAAATTCTCTTATTTATAAATTCTCCTATTTGCAAATTGCTTATAAAACCAATTTACAAATTGGCATATTGGTTTATATCTTCTCTTTGGTCCATTCAACAGTCAAAATTGTGAGGAAAAACAAACATTGTCTTTAGGATACTTTAAACTCTGTAATGTTAAATATTAACATTTGTTCCTCATTGTATTTGTGCCATATATTTATGGCTTGTTCTCTGCTTTATCTTCTTTATTTATAAACTCCAGGAGAAGAAGACTCATATGATTATTTACTCCAAATCTATAATTCTGTATAAATTTCTTGAATATTGAGGTGTATATATACATTAAATAATTTTATGCTAGCTACAAAGTAGAGAGGGGAGTATTCTGGATTCCAAATCATTAAGAAGTGAATGCTTGACTTTAGCTCACTGCAGTGCTAAATAGTAGACCACGTTTGTTCAGATTTTTAAAGAGAATTTTATTAAAATTTGGAAACATTAGGGTACCTGTAAAACTATGATGTCAAAATATCGAGCTTCTATACTAATTAAGCACTAGAAGAACACTTGTAGGATAAAGGAAAGAAACAAAGCACAAATTTTGCTCTCAAGAAGTTTATATTTCTTGAATTGACTAGATAGGATAATAAATGCACAAGAGTTAAAAGAGTGTTCCAAAGTTCCCGGAAAAATACATAAATCATCTTAAGAATTTACTTTGTTATACTCTCTGAGCTCAGTGTTTATACACATTGTTTTGTTTATATCTCAATGTGGAAGCCAGAGAGAATGGTGGTGAAATTAACATGGAAATTTAGGAGAAAACATCAGCAGCGCAGATGAGAGATGATTATGTGGTCAGTCTTGACTTGAAGTACTACGTAAGTAGCCAGCAAGCACATATGTGTTTGAAATGATGAGACAGAACTCAGAATGAGGTCATAATTACTACTTTACTTGGTGAGGAAGATTACCTTTAAAATCATGAGAGAATACAAAATTGACTACAGGAAAGATTTCAAGATAGGGTTTGAAGAAACACTTGTATGTTACATATAATAAGAAGAGAGATCAACTAAGAATGTAGATAAATGTAACTTATCAACGTCATCATATAAGGAAGGGAAGAGAATAATTCAAAATGAGAAAATACTCAGAATTATCTATGGATTATTGTTAAGAAGACTCAACAGAAGAGGACTGACTTTTGAAGGGTGATTCAGTGCAGTGAGAACAAATCTAGAGAGAAGCAGTGGTTAAGTTTGTTGGCAAACCAACAAACTACAGCGTTCCCTTTCAAAGTCTGATGACAAAGGGGAAAGAAAGCAACCAAATCAAGCAGTCATTCTTTTAGAAGAGGGAAAAAAATCTAATCATATAATAGAAGAGAAAATAAACAAAAGAGAATGTGAGAGTAAAGTAAAATAGGATAAAATCAAGAGTCTAACAAAAAATAGAGGAGATAGTGATTTTAATTTCTCACTTTCTGGTCTTATAATATTCATGCAATATTAAAGTGACTTTAAGGTATTTATAATCTTGCTAAAATCCATGCTACAAAGTGTCTTATCATAGAACCTGACTTTCTAGGTTGATTAAATATTAATTTGTTATTCAAATTTCTTAATAGTAAACTGTGATTAAAAACACTAATTACATTAGTTGGAAAGTATAAAACTGGATAAACAAATCAAAAATCTTACATATAAATAGCAACACAAAAGCAAAGCAAATGGCATCAAATATTTAATAGTTGTCATAAGCAAACAAAACTGAAATGAAGAATGGTACTTACAATACAAAGTATTTTATATTTCTTAACAGTATTCTTTTTAACAGTTCCTTCTGTTAAAGTCAGCGTGGAATCCATTATCTGTTAGTTGCATAAACCTGTTTTACCAGAAGACAGCAGTACTGCTTCCTTTTCCTACTCCAGCAAAGAGAAACTATGAGCTATATCACTGTGACTGAACTTTAAATGTCTGGGAAGAGCACAGCTCTGTAGTGATTGGACAGTTTTGAGGGAGAAGAAAAAGCTGTACTAACAAAAGTGTCAAGAGATAATGTCCATTTCAGTACATTTTCAATTATTCTCTCTTAATCCTTACAGTTTGTACAAAATACTAATCAAAATATTTGTAACGAGTATTTTAAAATCAAATTTTATTACAATCTCATCATTTATTTTCTTTAAAAATAACCCAAACAACAGGCTTCCTTATAGAAATTCCAGATAATTTCACATTGAAATAAACTTCAGATCACAGTCAAAAACCAAAACATGGACATTAATCACAGCAGGAATTTTGAAACTCCACTGATCCATAAAAACTACTTCTGTGATAAATATGTCCTGCATTTTAGTGTTTACAGTTTGATGTGCTTCTATACACATTGCCTCATGTCAAACCTAACACAATCCCTTATAAACATTTTATTTCTATGTGTCAATTATGAAGTAAGGCTTTGACTATTTCAATTATGTAACTTACTTGACCCAAATTGAAATCGGGTGACAAAACAGACAAAATGGGTGCTTACCCAAACATACTAAGGGTAGCAATGGCCCTTTAAAGTCAGCCACATACCAGATTCTTCCCAGCCGGTGCATGCAGTAGCAAGACCACATAAACGTTAAGAGGGAGATAAAAATGAATTTACTTAATAAAAGACAAATGAAACAAGAGTCATGGAGGGGTACAAGGGAACCCTTTTGTTAATCTTACCACACAGTCCCATCTCTAGTCCAAAGTGCACATAACTGCAACCATGTACATCTACAAAATGGTGGCTGCCCCACCTTAAACCAGATAAAGGAGTTAAGATGGCGCTGCCACTCCTTCTCCAAAGACACAGCTCCATTCACTCCAAGCCAGAGAAGCGAAGATGGCATTGTCTCCTTCTCCGAAAACAGGAGATTCAAATCCAGGATGGCTTTGTCAATTCTTCTCCAAAAGGCACTGCTCTGGCATTCTTTCAGCTCCAGCTCCACAGTGGCCCGGCATCAGCAAAACTTACTTGATAAGAGCACCATGGCAAGCCCTTCAGATGTCTCACATTGGAAATGGCAATACAGCAAACTCTCCTCAGTTCTCCAGAAGACTTCCAAGCTTTGCAGTTTCAAAATTAAACCAAGTTTTCAAGCACCACATTTCCAAGACAGCTCACACAGGTCACAAGATTCTCCAACACGCATCCCCAGGCTCTTCACCAGCCCAGGCTGGGAATGGGAGCCCACAGCTTGACTTCCTTCCCTCCCTGCTGCCTCACATGGCAGTGGCAGCTCTGAGGCCTCCAGCCTCCCTGCTGCTCCTCTCTGCTCCTTACTTCTCCATTCTCTTCTCTATCCTCTTCCATTCTCTTCTCTCTTCTGTTCTCTACCCTTCTCTCCATTCTTCCCTTCCTCTTCCATTCTCTTCTCTACTGTTCTGTCCTGTTCTGTCTCTTTCCCTGTCTTTATCTCTGTCTCCTCCCTGATCCTTTAGTCCTCTTTGAGAGAGAGAGAGAGAGAGAGAGAGAGAGAGAGAGAGAGAGAGAGAGAGGCTTAACATCCCTTCTCCAAGTATCCACTCACCAATGCTAACAATACTATTTTAATGCATCACACCAGTACTGGGGGCCACAGCCCCCTAACAAAATCACATATCTATAAATGCCAGATATGGAAATGGAACTCAATGTCTTCCCAAATCCAAGGCAATTTTCACTAATCAATTAAATGTGCTCTTTTCTTATTTTTATAGTTTAAGGATCATCACACAGGTCCTTCATGCTAAGAAGGGGCTGATACATTCCTGGTAAAAGACATTAATTAACAGTGTGGCCAAAAAGTTATAGTAAATACTGAATTTTAAGTTCTAGTTTAAATGAACTTAAGCCACAAATTCACAATGTGTGAATTCATGGAATATTCCTATGGCAACCGCTTTGATCCAACAAAGTTTGAGAACTCTTTTCTAATACAAATTGCAAAACTCTATAGACTAGAATATTCTCCTAGCAAAACACTGAAGGATTTCAATCCTGAAAGCAATCAAAAGACAGGAATCTACTCTAGTAAACACTGACTCATATGCTTAAAATAGTTTGATAATTGTATCTAAATCCTTTTTTCTGTTATTTGAGTCCACGCCCTTCAAGAAACATCTGGTGGCATGAAGGTCATATTTTCTTTCATGGCTCTGAGGGTTTGTACTATTCTTTGTTGCCACCCTCTCAGTTCAGTACACTCCCATTTCACTGGTTCCACCTACTGTATAACCACCAGAAGCATGGACATTAGATAACAGAAGGAATTAATTTTAGGACCAGAAGATGCCAGCCACACAGGTCATATTAGCCAGGGTCTTGCAGACTTCTTTCTCTGTTCTACACAGGACTACTAGGCCTTCTGAAATCAGAAATGAAAAACTTGTTTGAGGGACTTTGGTAAGTAATTCTCAGCACTAAATAAAATTAGAAGATCCCAAAAGAGGTTTTTTTAATTTAAATTTTAATATTTGTAATTCAAAGCCCAGTCTGCACTTCAGTTGAGTTATAATCTCCTGACAGTTCACCTGAGGTAACAGTATCTTTTAAATATCCCTCCAAGCAATTTCCTTTAAAAGTTAAATTCACTTTCAGTTAAATTTGGAGTCCTCTTCCTCATTCATTCAAGATTCTAATCAAACTTACATATTTTACCCATAAAGTGCTTGTTCACTCGCCCAAGATCACGTTGGTTACTGTTATCTCAGAAGTGAGATTCTACCTGATTTTAGAACTCCCATTTCAGGGTGTTTTGACTGTTGTGGTATCATACTGAGTATAAGAATAAAAGGTCAAGTCTACAACAAAATGAGGAGTCCTAGCAGGGCAGAGAAGGAAGCCATGCAGTGAGCTTCCAATCCCAGTCCAGGCTGGAGAGATCCCCAGGAAAGCATGTTGGAGAAACTTGTGAGTTATATGGATTGACTTGGAAATGCGGTATTTGAAAACTTGCTTTAACTTTGAAACCATGAAGTTTGGGAATTGCCTGGAGACCTGAAGAGAACTTGGAGTGTTGCTATTTTCATCGTGAGACATCTGAAATGGTTGTTGCTGTTTTATCTATTGAGTCTTGCTGGTTTGGGGCCACTTTAGAGTTGAAGTTGAAAGAATACCATAGATGTGACTTTGGGAGGAAGATCAGGGATGCCATCTTGGTTTCTTCATTGGATTTGAATATTCTACTTTTGAAGGATTGACAACACCATCTTGGTTTCTTTGGCTAGAAGTGAATAGCTGTGCTTTTGGAAGAGGATCTATTTCTTCATCTGGTTTGAAGGTGGGATAGCTGCCACTTTGTGGACACATAGAGTTTAGGACCAATGTGCAGTTTTTTTGGACTAGAGATTGAACTTGTTGGTAAGATAATCAAAGGGGATTCATTGTATACTCAGTGACTCTTGTCTATTTTGTCTTTTTAATGAGCAAATCTGTTTTTTTCCTCATTAGGCTAGTGTGGTCTTGCTACTGCTCACGTGGGCTGGGACAAATCTGATGAGTGACTGGGTTTAAAGGGCCAGCTGCTCCCACTTGCAAGTTTAATTAAGTACCCTATTTTCTTGGTTCTGTTACAATTTCACTAGGACCTGAAGTTCTGACTCATTATCTGACATATGCCTTCAACTTTCCTGGATTTCTGGGTTCTAATTCCTATTGCACTTAATGACAATCTAGCTGAGTCTGTCCTCCCTCTGGTTCATTAAACTCCAACTTTTGTATTTTCCTCTCTGTGACTATTAATTGTGTGTGCTCACTTGCTCGGTTATAGTTCCTAGGAAGTCAAACACTACTTTGATTCCTCTCTGACCCTCCCCCTTAGTTCCCTTAGTCCCCTTTTAATAGTTCCTGTAATAATTTGTGTACCTTGACTTCAGAATGCTGACCTGGTTTTGATATCCCAGCTGCACTTTTGGACATTGCTTTCTGGTCCTCCAAGGTGTCACTTCATTCTACTTCATTCAGCACATTTACTAGGGTTCAAATGACTCTGGTTTTATATTTATCCTATATCACTCACTGCTTCTCATACTGTCAGAACTTTTTCTCCTCCTTCCTACCAATCACCCAATTCCTACACCCTTTCAACACAAATAACATTTTTTAAAAAATCTAATAAGGGAGTCAGGAGGCCTCTGATAAAGTTTTTTGTCTATCTTTTACAAGGTAATAGGCTCTTGATATTGAATATCATATGAAAAGTGACCTTAAGCTGGGCACGGTGGCATGTGCCTGTAAGTGACAGCCAATGGAGTCATGGCTGGGACTGGAGATCGTGGTTTGAGACCACATGGGGCATCATAGCAAGACCTAATGCCCCCCCCCCAAAAAAAAAGTTGCTGGGCATGGTGGTGCATGCCTGTAATCTCAGGTACCTGGGAAGCTGAAGCTGGGGATTGCTTGAGACTGTGGTACCATGGGGCACACGTGCCAAAATAGCAAGACCTAGTATTAAAAAAAAAAAAAAAAGAAAAGAAAAGTGACCTCAGGTTGAAATTGGGTAACAAAACAGACAAAACAGAGGACTTAATTAAACTTACAAACAGAAGAAGCTGGCCCTTTAAACCCAGTCACTCATCATGTTTGTTCCAGTC